>JANIHZ010000210.1:17236588-17250409 GCA_027478365.1 Erythroxylum rufum | reverse complement strand
AAATTAAAAATTGGAAGGGATTTTTTTGATAATTTTATAGATGAAAGAAAATTTCTAAAGTTTTTTAATTATAGAGAAAGTCTTTTATTTTGATGGAAGAATACATCAATGAGAAGTGAATTTGATAAGTTTACTTTTTCCTTTTTTTTATCGTGTGCTTGAAATCTTTATCTTTGTAGGGGAATAAAATTATGTTTCATGGTGTGCTGCCAGATGCAGAAAATACTCCCACTATAAAATGAATTGTGCTGAAGGAAATATTGCCACTTGAGATACTCTGTCTCTTTCTTGTTTTAACCCATGCTATAACCTTAACATGTTACACTGTCACTTATGCATGTCATTGTTATGTAATTCTATTTCAATAACCAACTATAAAAGTCATGTGGGTAAAAATAAGATAGGAAAACCTGAACTTTGGTAACTATCTTTTTATTCTTTATGCCGAAATGCCAAGTTAGGGTACACATTTTGCTCAATATAACCAATTTGTGACCCCGTCAGATTATAATTACTCCTAATGTCTTTGTGCATTGCAGTTGATAGATTTGACATAGATCATATTTTGAGTTATTTGTGCCGTACTATGTTTAATTGCTAACTGTAGCTAAGTGAGTACAATTTCAGACGTCTGGATTTAAGATGTTAAACACTAAACTGCCGTATCTCAACTTTTAGTAAAGGGGTGCACTGGAAATTTATTGAATTGTGTTGAGAAATATCAGCGCTTTCATGCTTGTGCTACCTTTGCTAGCGTATTTGCCTTTTAGCTGAGCCCGCAAGTGCTCAGGTTAATGCTTATATAAAACGTGCCATATGCTTTTATCTAAAACTATTTTACTAAAATTGAGATGAATAATTTATTTAGTGATGGATGGAAGTTACAGATCATCAAAACATCCTTTTAAATGGGAAATCTAATTCACCATAATCATCTTCTTCATAAGATTTTTCGTCCATCCCTGATTGGATCAACATTTGTTATGTGATGGTCTTTAATTTGTGACCTTTTAGGTTGTAGTGTTGGTCTTTTCCATGTCCACTTTTATTAGGTTAAAATCTTTCCTGGCTAATAATGTTGAGATCTTTATTGATATTACTGATGGAAGGTCATATCTTCTTGATTTATTTTTCAGGTTTCACAATTGACTCCGAATGTCCAGATTATATTGGATGCTATGAGAAATTCAAATCTAGTGGAAGTACAGGTACCAACTTTAGTGCACCTCTGTGAGTCATTTTTTCCTTGAATTATCTAAAATCATTGGCGTTATTTTTCCTATCAGTCACCTCAACATTCTGTTACGAAGTTTTTTGTTTTAGCTGCTTAAGCATTTTGGTGGCACAAAAACAAATTTTGTGGCTTGAAATATAATATCCACAGATTTAACAAGCAAATGCTGCTTTGTTGGGGAGAATTCCATAGTGAGTTTGGATACTGTCTGGTAGCAAGCATTATTACGGCCTTAGTTGTTGTTTTCAACTGCTTTTGCCAATTGACCTTAATAACATTTAAATACACGTTGAGTTTCATGTGATTTTTATGATGTGCTGTTACATGTGGCTCCTCAACTGTCAGTTTTATTGTCATTCTTTTAGGGTAATAAAATTAGGAGGCGAAATGATTGGCAGAGATGGATAATGCCACCTCCTGTTCAGTTACCTAATGTATCAAGTCCTCAGTCCAGTGCTGACATGTTAGGAGCTCAAGTCCAAAATATTTCATTGGAAGAAAACGCAACTAATGTGAGAAGTGGAGCAGGGATTCCTTCCGTTGCAGCTTGTGGCAGTTCCTCATCTGGGGCTTCAAATCGGCAGTCAGAGCTATCCAGCGATGAGGGATTGGGATACGTTAGTACTGAAGGAGATTTGAACCATCCTGCTTCATCACGAATTTCAACCAAGTAGGATGTGTGCTGACGCACATTTTACTTTTAACAACACTTGGGAAGAAGGTTGGGAGTAAAATCTCTGATTAGGATGGTGGTTTTCTTGCATTTTCTTGAGGGTAGTTATCTTACCTTGGCACATAAAACATTTTTTCTCATGAGACTAATAGGAAGAATACGGGAGAAGGGGAAAGGGAAAACAATGTTTTGTTGACTAAAGAAAAAACAAAAGGAAAATCACACTATAAAAATATCTAAAAAGGAAAAAAATTCTAGGACTCAAATCTATTAGCGAGTGCTTATTGGGATATGCGGTTTTTGTGGACTCTGGCCTTTGACCACATGCCTAATTCTGGTGGTGTGTTCGGTGTTTAAAATGGGGAATTTTGGCAGTACTCCCCCCATCTGCCCCTCAGCTGGTTTTTGAAAATCTTTGGGGTCAGACTATCTTCAACCGCCGGGCGTGTTTCAACAATGGATTGCACACAGTTGTATTTGTATTTTGGCAACGAGGGAAAGACACAGGAGTGGCGATTGCTGGATGATGAAGGCCGAGCTACATCTACTATTCACTCTGCTTATCTTCACGTGTTCTCAACCTTTGGGTTCATCTGCTCTGTTACATATACTAAATTGACAGGTACATTTATATGTATACCTTCTTTCTTCAAACCTTTTGGAGATTTCTGTGGCATAAAATGGTCCTTGGAGAAACCTGTTGAAATGTCCAGTTCTGGACTGGATGATGGTACGTATTAGATGTTAATTTAAAGACTTGGAGCTTTTGAAACTGCGTGTTTTCCTAATTCTTTTGACTTAATATGGATTTTCTTTTCTTTTCTTGTTTTGTTATGGTGGTTGAATTTACGTAAAAGGTAAAACTTAATTCAGGTTAAAAAAATGATTTGATGGTTTATTTTATTGGCATGTTCGGTAAGGTCCTGTTTTTATTTTCTTAATGTCTCTGATAAATGATAATCTGTTTCTTAGGGTTGCCTGGAACCACAAAGAAACAAGCGTGAATAAGTAGAAATGAAATTGTTGATTAACTAATCATTATGCATTAGGGTATGTTGGGATTTTCTTAAGAAAAATGTCATTCTTTTAGTCTCAAGAGGGAAAATAGAAGACAGTCTGAGTGCCCCATGGAAATCTTAATGATGCTAGAGTAGTTGTGAAGGCAGAACTAGAGCGAAAGAATGTTAGACATGGATTTCCTTTTGAAGGTTTTAGGATTTTCTTGAATCTGGCCCGTGAAACGAGTCCGAGGATTTTTCTTTGTCATCTAGTGTAGACCGTAGAGCACTTGGACAACGGGAAGAGGGCAACTTAAGTGAAATATGTATTTAATGTCCGCTATAATAGAACTGGGAGAACAAAGGTAGAAGGAATATTTTTACCTGTTAAGAATCATAGTTTTCTACTTTTTTCTTTTCTCAATTTATTTTAGCCATAAAAAGAATTGGTAGTTAGTGGAACTGAAATTAGAACAACCAACTAATATAGCGAATGCTGGTTCCTATTGGAGTGTACCTATACCGCTGTTCGGTGCTCTCTGTCCTGTCGAACACTACGTAACTAGTACTGTTTCCTGATGGACTACGTAGCTTACTTATCCCCACCGGTGACCACCACCACTGCTTGTCTAGGACAGCGTGTCGCATTGTTATCCAACGGTCACTATTGGTCATAGACCTCAAAAAGGACAAACGTGCTGAAAAGTGAAAACAGTCCGAGTGATTGTCATGTCATTGCTATTATTATTTCCTATCCTCTTTACCCTAAATGCTTCATGTTCATGGCCGATTGGCCGATGGGTCTAGATCGTTTCCATCAAATCCCACCTCCCTACCTTTCCAATACAAAGGAACTATTTGCGTCCTCCACATTCCCCTGTCCATTGCTATCTTTGGTTCTTTCCCATAACAGGTCAACATTTCAGCAACACATTTTGTATTATTTGTATACAACTATGGTCAGAGGCTAGGGTGTATCTGCTGCAAAAATTAATTACAAAGGAAGGGATGAAAGTGAGAAGAATAGGTTGTTTGTGCCTTTGGATGTGTACGTACTTGCAACGTGGGGCGAGTGACGACGCTAGTGTAATAGGAGACACATCAATGGTATTGATCCGTTGATGTTTTAGGGAAACGAATACGGAGCTGACAGCTGTCTACCTCAAAGACTAGTCGCTGTGCTCTCTGATGGCCTCTCCCTGTCCCTGTTTCAACTTAGCTTCCTGTAAGTTTTCAGTTCTGGTTTCAATTCAAACTTCACATTTAATAGCTTGAGTTGCTTCTTATGTACATTGGTTCTTTACAGCCTAACTTCATTTCATTTCTCATAAGATTACATGAATCTCTTAGGTCAGTCCTCCACCAATCTTATCAAGACACAGGAAGTTGATAAAACCTAATAGTACTATGACAAGTTCAAGTCGAATGCAATTTAAATACTTTCGTCAAAAAGATGATGGCTTAAAGGAATGGTATAAGCCATTCATCAAACTCTCTCGTGTTGAACATTTCCTACAAACAGCTACGTTCATGAGCTTAAAAAGTATATAAACAAAGAAAGAAAAAATAATTGTTGATGGAAGAGTTGTGGACAAAGGTGAAAGCTAGCTCTGACCAAGGAGGAAATGATTGTAGATAGGGATAGTTTCTCCAGGTAAATAAAGGTACAGAGTGCTTCCATTATACTATCCATTGAACAAAAGGGATGTCTATCTATGTCACATAGCGCAGAAAGAGAGAGAGATAGAGGGAATCTCTCAGAACTGACCTTGACGCGCACTTGTTATGGCCGCATTTCATCTTTTTCTTTACATCACCGAACAATACGCAAAATTTTGATCTTTAGCCACTACGCGACCAGAGGTTTCAGTCATTTTCATCAGGACACTAACTTGATGACCATGCACATATGAACTCGGATTTTAAGAACATTAACCTTGTCAATCTTGTCTTGTATTAAAACATCATTGTAAAATCCATAAAAATAACTGCACTCGGATTGAGTGGGTTTGGTTCATTTAGTCTTAAAGCTTCTTGTTTTTGGTTTCATGATTTGTTTTCTTCTTCTTTGACATCTCGAGTTATTCATGAAAAAAATATATAAATCAAATTTAGTGAAGGCATCTTGAAAATATTCTTTCATTTAAAATCAGAATATAATGTTTTATGGATGAAAAGGAAACAAGTGATGTCACAATGTATATGATAACTAGCCAAAAGGTTATTATCAATAAAAAGTATTAGTCATCAATGATTCTGTAAGTGGTGGTCAGGTGTTCATGACCAATGAAATGTCGTCTCTCAAAGCTAATGTGTTATGGTATGATTTTAGGGATGAGATCCTCTAGTCCAGGTGTTCTAGCTCTACCTTGTGTTAGAGGATCTGAGCCATCCACTTAGATGACTACTCATTTGATTCAGGTGCTCTGGCCCTACCCTGTGCCAGAGGATCAGGATGGCTCAGATCCTCTGGCACAGAATGAGTGGTCATCTAAGTAAATGGAGATGAGTGATCATCTAAGTGGATGGCTCAGATCCTCTGACACAGGGTAGGGCAGAGCACCTGGACAGATGATCTGAAGCCATGATTTTAATACGAACCTTTTTATGGATGATTTATTATTTTATTTAAAAATTATTTGAAATGATTGAGATATGAGTTAGAATTTATACAATGAATAGTTAAAGAACGGCAGACGACATCGTCAACACAGAAGCCATTTGCTTAAGTAAATCTCCTCTACTGTGGACAAAATCTCAGGGAACCTAGGACGAAAAAGCAAAACTCTCCTGATTGGTGTATGTGTGCCAATAAACGATCCGAGAAATGATCACTGATGCCCACTCTCTCCCTGTCTCTCTCCCACTCCAACACTAACAAAGCTTAAGAGATATACCCCCGTCATAGTAGTTAGTAGTTGCTGCCACTATTTGTCCGAATGTTGTCTTCCACGGGTGGTGGGGATATTAGCTACAACGACTGCAACATCAACAAAACTGTCATCTTGAACGGAGTCTCCTCATTATCTCCATCTCCTTCACCATTTTCACCTTCTAATCTCTTCCACGAAACTACTCGTACACCCAAAACCATGGAAGAGGTGTGGAAGGACATTGCTTCACTTCATGACCATCCTTCTGTGGGCCAAGACCTTTCCGCAACCCCAACACTCCACAATAAGCCTCATCAAAATCCAAACTTTATGCTTCAGGATTTTCTTGGAAGACCATTCAACAAAGACTCACCAGCAAGGATTATCTCCTGTACTCAAGTTGACTCGAGCACCTATGGTTCTTCGGTGCCACATCCTGCTACAGTGTTGAGCTTGAATTCGGGTACTGGGTTAGGTTTTCTAGACAGTTCCGGTCCTCTCAGGCCTAGTTCGCATTTGCAGAGCCACCGTCTTATTTCAAATGTTTCGTCATCCAATAACAACCCTTTTGAGGCATTAGATTCATCTTCGGGGTTGGCGTCTTTTGGTAAAAAAAGGATTCAGGAATCAGATAACAGCTCCGGCTATCGCCGTCACAAACGTATGATCAAGAACCGAGAATCTGCTGCCCGATCTAGAGCCAGAAAACAGGAAAATACCTCTCCGAGTACTCATTTTAGAAATGTTTTCTTCCTAGGTGAACCTTTTGGTTACTTCCTTTTGTTGCCATTTTTATCGTACAGGCTTACACGAATGAGTTAGAGCTAGAAGTGGCACATTTACTAGAAGAGAATGCAAGACTGAGGAGACAGCAAGAGGAGGTAAGCTAGAACAAGACATCAGCTTCTAGGAAACCTGCCTAGGAACCCAGAAAAAGGAAACTTACATTTGTTTCTGTTTCACTGTTAGATGCGCATGCTTGGTGTTAAAAGTTCCAATATTTTGCTAAATCATTTATTTGAGTATAGGAGTACACTATTTGGGAGCTACCTGGTGTGGCTTTTATGGGTTAAACGTTGATTCTTTGTGTGTTACATGCATTTGTGCGCAGTTATTCGTAGGTGCAGCTGTTCAACTTCCCAAAAAGCACACTCTCCATCGGACGTCAACGGCTCCATTTTGAGAAATATCAGAGCTTTCATGTCTACTTGCAAGCCGTCTCTCTCTCTCTCTTAACCTTAGTAACAGTTCCTTTTGGGGTGTCTGTGATAAAGAGATGAGTAGAATGTAAAAGAATAGGAAAGATATTAACTATGGAGGTCCAATGTTGTGGGAAAGATGACTCCTCACAAGACATTTGCTTTTAGAGGAAAGGACAAGTCTGTATGTATGTGTTTGGAAGGAAAGAAAAAAAGTTCTATACTAATTGGCAGGATTTAGGAATATTTTTGAGTCTTTGGCATCTGTGTGTTCCCTTTGTTGTAATTTCCTTGTCATGCAAAAGATGGGTTCAGGACACAGGAGGGTAAGTTTTGGGTAACAAACAGAACCCACAAACATAGTTTCTTTATTAGGCTCAATCAAAGACATTGAGCAGAAAAGAGAGCTGAGACATCACTTTCATAAGACTCCTTATCTCTTGTTATCTTCTGGGTCATCAAAGGGTAAAATCTTTCTCTCCCTTTATGAATACGGTCTTCTGGGGCCTTCTTTTGTTGTTGGGTATCTGATGGCATTTCTCCCACTTTCTATCTTTGATTTAAGGACAAAGCTGTAGGCTGCAATATGGTTACACTTGAACTGATATTGACCAAACAACTTTTCATCTCTCTTTGAGTCTTGTGCAAACCAATAATGTATGCAGTTGAGTCTTAGTTATCAACTGGAAGCTCGGATTCTGAAAAGTTTGTACTCCCAAAACTTTCATAAATGACAAGGTCTGATCAGAATTATTACTTTCATATAAGAGGTTCAAAATCTAGTCACTTAGAGAATGATATTAAATGCCACTTGAATTCAGACTTGGGACACATTTCGCAGGATTCAAAAGTGTCATGAAAGACTTCAGCCAAGAAATGAGTGCACTATCCCAACTGCTACAAGTCTGGTCTCAATCTAGACGGCAACAATAAATCTGATCAAACACGTAAAACCCATTCACATTAGGCCCAAGTTCAGCTTGCAGTCACCATCCTATCATTTGTTCTGAACTTCGCATTATTCCATTGTTCCATTACTTGGAACCTATTTACAGTTATGCTCTCTTCACCAACTGATTATAATGTTGAAAGGTTCCTTGACAACTATAATACAAGTTAATGCAACTAGAAGCCTGCTACATGAAATGAAGAAAACCAAATCACCATCTCCTCAGTGAGCTGCTCTTCACTCTTACAATACTTCGCTTCTTCTCCCAACGAGAACCGACACACTGGGCAAGTTTTCCGGCACTTGCTGAGCCACCTATTGATACATAGCGTATGGAACCTATGAAGGCAAGGAAGCATTCTGGTTTCCTGTCCCACCTTCAACCGTGACAAGCACACACAGCAAAGCTCATCACCAACCTGTAGTCTTTCTGCTGAGCTTGATCCTGAAGCTGAGTGGAATGACTCTCCTTCCTTGACATCCTCCAAAACTTCCAATGTGATCATCTTGTAAGACGTTCCATCTTTATTCCGTGGCTGCTGGATTAGACCCATGAAGCGGTAAAAAATGGAAATCAAATTGCTGAAAGCCATTTGGTCTTACGAACGCGTAACTTAGATTTCTATTAAATCTCTAAATGGATTTAAGCTGATAGAATCGTGCTACTGGTGGTTCTTTTTAGTTGATTTGTGTTAATTTTGAGTGGTTTGGAAGAGTTGGTAGATTTGGACAGCCGATTTAGAGCGTTCAACCGAAAAGCTGTTGCACCTAAACATGAGTATTACACTTGATCTTCAAATGAAATTAGTAAAATACCGCACTATCTTGATTCAAACTTCATTCCTTCATTTAATACAAAGCCTGCAGGTCAAAATCAACATACAGAGCTACTAAAATGGATAGTCTGATTCTCCAAGACATATTAATGGCTACAATCACCATCAACAGGTAAAAAATCCAAGGGTACTGGTACCAGTCAACAGCGATCCTCGTTTTAGCTCATTAACATAGCCAATCCATAGACATGCAGCACAAGATACATAATGAATCATCATGCAGCCATGAAGAACACTTCCATATAATCAAGTCAATGATGCCGAAACTATATGTATTTATCATCTGTTTTTCTCCTTGTAAGGGAAATAAAGGTGACATTTTCCTTTCCACGTCTAACCCCACCCAACCTGCAATGAAAAGCTTGATCGTGAAACTATTTTTATTATGCATGCTGAAGTCGTTGCTTTAATTGGAAAAAAGAAACTAAATAAGAACTTTCTTTATTTCAACTCAGGTCTTCCATAAGCCAGATTTTCCTTATATACAAAACAACTAAAACAAAAGCAAAGGCTAACGTCAGTTAACAAAACGGCTACACTTTACATAAATAAATAATACACATATGTTTACAAAAGCTATACATAAAGTTACATAAAATTAACATTCCCCTCTCAAGTTGGAGTTTGGTAGACATCAACCAAACCCAACTTGGACAAAAGAGAAGCAAAAGTCGGGGCTGCCAAAGCCTTGGTAAAAAGATCTGCTAATTGGTTCTTGGAAGAAATACGAGTAGGAGCAACAAAACCCAGCTTGTATTGATCACGAACTATATGACGATCAATATCAAGATATTTTGTGCATTCATGAAAAATCGGATTAGCAATAATTTGTATAGCAACTTTGTTATCACACCATAAAAGAATAGGTGAAGTACAAGAAATCTGTAAATCATGCAAAACATAAAAAATCCATAACAATTCATAAACAGTGGAAGCCATGCTGCAATACTCTGCTTCAGCAAAAGATCTAGAAACCATGGGCTGTTTTTTAGTCTTCCAAGAAACTAAAGAACTCAAGAAAACACAAAAACTAGAAATAGATCTTCGAGTCGTCAAGCATGATCCCCAATCAGCATCACAATAAGTCACAAGTGAATATAAAGGTGAAACAGAAGATGCAGTGGGAGTAGGAAAAAATAAACCTTTAGAAGGACAGCCCTTCAAATATTTCAACAAGTGAACAACAACATCCCAATGACCTTTACAAGGAGTATTAAGGAACTGCCTTAACTGTTGAATTGCAAAAGTAATGTCAGGCCGAGTAAATCCCAAATCCAGTAGCCTACCAATTAACCTTTGATACTATCCTACATCATCTAGTAACTAAACAGATTTCTCAGTTAATTGCAATCCTTTAGGCTGTAGTGTAGAAACCGGTTTTGCTCCAGTCAAACCCGAATCAGATAGAATATCCAAAACAAACTTCCTCTGATTAACATATAAACCAATAGATGATCTAGCAATCTCTAAACCAAGGAAATATTTAGCTAGGCCAAGATCCTTAATGGTAAAAGCAGTATGCAAAAAACTTTTAACATCACTTAAGACAACTTCAGATGGTCCATTCAACAAAATGTCATCCACATAGATAAGAAGTGCAAAAAAAATAGAACCAGTGGATTTGGTAAACAAGCAATGATCATGCTATGATTGCACAGAACCATAAGAAAGCAAGTGTTTAGTAAATTCACAATTTCACTGTCGTGAGGCTTGCTTTAAGCCACACAAGGACCGATTCAACTTGTAAACTTCATTAGGTCCAGCCTTAGTATACCCATCTGGAGGTGTCATGTACACTTCCTCATCAAGAAAGCTATGCAAAAATGAATTATTCACATCTAGCTGATGTATAGGCCAAGAAAAATGTGTTGCAACAGCTAGTGATAAACGAATAGTTACTATTTTAGCAACTGGTAAAAAACTATCAGTAAAGTCAATTCCTTCAATTTGATGATATCCTTTTGCTACTAACCTAGCCTTATAACGGTCAATAGTCCTATCAGGCTTAAGCTTCACCTTATGAATGCACCTAGAACCAATGACCTTCTTACCATATGGTAAAGGAGTTAAAATCCAAGTCTGATTGGATTCCAGTGTAGCTAACTCCTACTGCATAGCTCTTATCCAATGTACATTAGATTTAGCTTGATGATAAGATTGAGGTTCCTGAATATTTGAAACATCTGCCAAAAAAGATATGTATGTGGAGGTAATGTGTGGTATAAAAGGAAAAGTAGAAGGAGTATAGGCCGATGAACTACAACCAAAATACTGACAGCAAGAAGATGAAGATAAAACATTATTGGTGGTTGCATGAGACACAAAATCATTTAGCCAGGCTGGTTTATGTGATATTCTGTTACTTCTACGCAAACCGGGAGTGGTAACAATTAGGAAAGTTGAAGAATGAGATGATGAAGATTCTGTGATATGTGTATCAATGTTCGAAACTGGTAAGTTGATAGGAGAACTATTAGAAACAGAAGTTAAAACATCAAGAATGTCAGAAGGCTGATTAGCTGGAACCAAAGGAAGTGGAATAGCTGGTGTTGTATTAGACGAAGAATGATAAGGGAAAGTAGTTTCATGAAAAACTACACCTCTAGAAACAAGAACAGAATGAGATTCCAGATCAAACAACTTATAAGCCTTTTGTCCATGGCTATATCCCAAGAAAATACACTTATATGCCCTTGGATCAAATTTATCCTTATGTGGCTGAACATTTTGGCAAAACAAAGACATCCAAAAGATTTTATATAACTATACTTGGGTGGATAACCATATAAAGGCCTTGTTTGGTTGTTGGCTGATCAACTATTTTTTAGCTGATGGACAAAAATTAGCTTATTAACTTTATCAATAAACTATTAATTTATTTGGTTGTTGGCTGGTTGGGCTGGCTGATTCAACCCAACCAGCTAATTTTATAGAAGCTGCTTGTAAGTAGCGTTTATGCAACAACTGATTAACCTTTCCTATAATGCCCTTAAGTTTTGCCCAACCTCGTTACAGTCTCATTCTCTCTTTTTTTTCTAGATTCTTCAGATTCTTCTTCGCTCTTACCTTGCGTCTCTCACAGCTCTCACGATTTCGGATCTGTGTAGCTTTCGGATCTGTTTAGCTTACATAAGAAACTGACAGTTTCCTCTTTTCTTGTTTCCATTTTCCCTTGTATTTTACACATTTCTTTCTTTTCGTTCAGATGTCACAGCAGCGGCGATGATCACACTAGCCTCTTCTCTCTGACGGTATCCTATAGTGACGATTGACGGCAGTGACTTAATCAGGGTTTGTTTTCAGGTTCGTGATCGGAAAAATAATCTTAACCCTCTTCTCTTTCCTTCCCTTCTCTTTATTTGAACGTGTAATTGTATGTTTATTATGCAGGCATGCCTGGTTCTTGAAAAGTCGTTAACTTGGTTATTGATTCGAGGGTTTTTGTTGGATGAAAGTTAACAACTTGATTAAAAGTGCATTTAGGTTTTAGGGTTTTTCAATTTTGGTACTATTTGGTTTTTGACTGTTACGGTGTCAGGTCTCCAATAAGGGGTTTTTCTTAATCTTGTATTGCCTATCTTAAAGAACTTGATGAAATGATACAAGAAGCTTTAGTTGACCTTTTTTCTCGTAAACCTCTTGTTATAACTCATGAGTTTATTTGCTGGACTATTCTATACTTGGGAATAATTCTAACCAATTTCTTGATGCTTGTAGCAAGCAATGCAACTCATTTAAGACAAGGATTGCACACAAGTCAAAACTGGAATAGAGAAAGTTGTTCCTGGCATCTCTGTAGTACTCAACCCAGAAAAGGTATTACCAGTTAATATTTGTAAGCTTTACTGAATCATTTAGTAATTTAACTGTTGTGTTTTCCATGACCTTTATTTGGCCACTACTCTGCACTTGAAATTTTCAATGACATACTTATTCATTCATCTGCTCAAGTAAAAAGAAAAGGACTCTTTTCTTTATAAGACATGGCTTGAAAACTTGCATATGGTTACACTTTTTAAGGTCTTTTAATCAGCATTGGTTATACTTCTTCCGTAAATTTTGACTAAAAGGTTAAGGATCTGTTTTGATCATACATAGTTTTTTCTTTAATCAACATGAACTACAGTTGTGACACCTTATTATTTTTAAGTTATATGATCTTAAGATGGTTTGACTCCAAACTAAATCGTTTTCTTCTCTTCTGAAAGCCTCGGAGGGGTTGCTTTGAGATAAGGGAGGAAGGTGGAGAAAAGTTCATCAGTCTTCTGGTAATAGTTAACCTGAATTTATATGTGAACTGCCAATCACTTGTGTCTATTTTTATTCTTGATATTTGATGCAAGATAAAGGTGCACAAGTTATATGTATATATGTGTGCATTATCTCATATGGTAATTGAAAACAGAGAGTAATAGTGGTCATAGATAGGAATTTCCATAAATGGAAACAACCACCTCTACTACCTTTACAAACTGATCTGTAACACCATTTTTAGTCTTGAAACGTTACAAGATCATCTTATTGTTTGATCAGGATTTGAATACCATTTTTTCCACATGGAAACTTAAGAAAATACACCACTCTGATATTAACTTTATAGTTGATGAAATTTCTTGTGCTATATTCACAAAGAGTGGATGGTTTCACTTGTCATCGTTGTGGATAATTAGGCGATGGCTCAATTAGAGGTTAGGCACACATGTACTTTATGGATATAAGTCAGCAGACAACATTAGAATTGAGTTTGACCCTGTATGGTAGTCAGCTGATTGCATTTAGCTGATAGCTGATTCTATCAGTTGGTTTGACCAGCGGATTGCATTAGCTGTTTGTTAAAGATGTTTGGTAAAATTAGATGTTTAGTATTAGCTGTTTATGTATAAAATGACTTATAAGGACGTGACTTTAAAAAACATATAAGGGTATGAATATTATATATCTTAGTATTTTGTTTAATATTTTTATAGAAATTTAAATTTTAAATATTTAATTCTACAAAAATTAAGTTCATAACTCTAATAAAAAAATAAAACATATAATAATAATAATAATAATAATA
>JANIHZ010000210.1:17216734-17227028 GCA_027478365.1 Erythroxylum rufum | reverse complement strand
CCATGCATTTTTTTATCAAACCAACGGATATATTCATCAAAGAGCACACTTGTCATCCAAGCTCTTTTGTTGGCACGATAGTGACAATTCAAGCTATTGATGCAACGTGGCTTTGCATATTTTCCAATAATCGATAAAAGGATTTTTTCAGAACCATCCTCATTGCAACAAATAACAACTGTTAGCCTTTCTTTGTCTTGTTTTCTTTCTTCAAGTTGCTTTGTAGCAAGAGAATGATCAGCTTGTAACCTGTAAAATAAACTAGTTTCATCCATATTAAAAACATCTTTCATAGGGAACTTATCTATTTTTTCCTTTATAGACTCCAATTGCTTCTCCACCGAACCACTCTCTCTGAAACGATGAAATGACTTGATACCATGTCGTAGCTTGAATTTCTCAAGCCAACCTTGAGAAAATTTGTGCTCAAAATCTTGTTGAGGGTATAGAAGTTTCATTGTATCTCTTGCTTTCTCTAAAATTAGCTCTCCGGTCATATTCACAAGATCTTGGTACTGGAGAAACCACTCATAAACAGACTTCTCCATATCTAGAAATTTTGCTAGTTTGTGCCGCTTGATATCCCTTCCTTTTTCTAGGTTGGTCGAAAGATACTCAGCCGATCATTTGAGTGTGTTTGAGATTGTACCTTGACTAACTTTCAAATGAAACTTTTTTTCAAGCCACAACTGCAAATTTTTTTTAGTGCATGTCGAATGATCTCTCTTGTACTCACATAATTGTTTGTGTATTTAATCCGTCATTGTTGATTTCGAGACACCTTTTAGATGAGGAGCCATTGTTGGGTGTGGTTTCAAGAAATTTTCTATCTTGTTTATAAAGTATTTTCTACATATGTACATTGAATGTTTTTAGTAAAAATACAATGAATAATACTTAATTATTAAGAAACAATGAACATTATTTATTAGTTATCATTAATATTATGTACAATGAATTTATGTTTTAGATTCATTCAATTAATATGAAACATGAACTTTTCTAAGATACAATGCTTTTTGATGTAATCAAAATTGAACTTCAATCAATTACAAAAATCTCTTTAAATTAATAAATATTAATTTATCGATTAATTAATATCTCTATAAAATAATAAATATCATGATTCCAATAATATTAATTTATAGAGGTTTTACTGTATTTCTTTAGGTAAAAAAAGATACCTTAGATGGTAAAAAAAAAGAAGTTGAATTGACAAAGCTTCATAGAAAAGCAACCATGAACATTAAGAAGATGATTTAATATTACATTAAGCAAACTAACAAGTGGAGAAGAAGTGATAATTGAACCTAAAGATTAGGTTTGGATACAACTAAGGAAAGAGTAGTTTCCAAACAAACACAAGTCTAAGATACAACTAAGAGGAGGTGGAAGTCATAAAAGAGTTATCAATAACACTTACAAGATTAACTTGCCAAGTGAGTGTAGTATTTATACTACATTTATGTTAGTAATTTATCTCATTTTGATTTTGTAGATGAAGATGCTAATTTGGATAATCGTTTTAAAGAGAGAGAAAATGATGGGAATCAAACATCTATTACTCAAGCTCTAAAAATTATTGGAGATTCATTAAAGAACGTTAGAGGACCATTGATAATGAGTAAAGAAAACAAGACTAAAGAAACTCTCAAATGATCTAATAGTAGATCTTTATACAAAGAATGAACCTTTTCTACTTCAAGAGATGAAAGTCGAGCCTATTTAATATTGATTTAAGTAAAGGAGCAAGATTTAGAAGAACATAATTGGTGTCAATATTGTGTTGGAGACAAATGTCAATATTTTGGCTACTTTTTAGAAGTTGAGAAGCAAAATGTAATTAGCTAAAGTCAAATTAGTGTAACGCATCAGTTTTGTGTTGGTTTTATAGATGAGGGAAACAAAAGTAAACCAAAATCAAAGTGATCCTTATAACTGGTATCAAACTTGTTTATAGAAAGCACTTATAAAGTTCCAGAATATAATCGATGTTAGTGCTTCTTAGACAAGCACTAGACTGTAAGTTTAGTTGCATAAGATTTTTATTATATCATAATTTATTTCCTTTTAAAACTCTTTTGGGATTTTATGCTTATAAAAGGATTTTTAATTGATGTAATTAGGGATATTACTATTAATGATCAATCTAATACACTAGAAATTTCCGTTCTATTTTTAAAGAAACTCTTGATTTAGGTTCTTAATCGTCTTGTGATTTTATCTTGCTTATTAGTAGTGATCAAATCTTATCACACTCAACCATATCTTTTATATGATCACGGTGATTCATATCATATATTTTAGTTCTTTCTGTTAGAGGATTTGGCTTAAAACCATCTTTTGGGGCATGACATAGATGTTGACACAAGTATGGTAAAAAGGTAAGAACTTGATTTTTCTATGGAACTAAAAGCGAACCCTTAGCTTTGGCTCTAAGGTGGAAGAAATAGATTATGATGAGAGAAGGAATATACTCAAATTCTAATATTATGAAGAAAAAAAAACAAGAAGATAAAGAGCTATAAACTATGTAAATTTTGAGTCCATTCTTGAATCAAGTTTGTCTTGATAAAACAACCAATAGTCATATTCATATTAGCATTAAATCTCACTAGTTATACTAGTGAGAGTCATATCACTCTACTTTAGATTCAACTTGTTTAAGAGGGATTTCAATATGATCTCCATAGGAAATGCAATCTCTATAATATGGTACATAACCTCGCATGTTAGACAAAACTGAATGGCTCTAGTGGCTTACACTTGTAACTCCTTTTTTGTCAAGAGTTCATTTATATCTTTCAACGTATTTTTTTTTAGCCCATTCAGAGTACATTATTATGCCAACAAATTATTCATTCTTTGTTGCTATTATTTGAAATTCTTATTTCCATTAAACTTCTCCATTTCAAAACCTTATACTTCAAGTTATTGTGATCTCAATTACTTTATGATACCAATTGTTGGGAAATATTTTAACAAGATTTGACCAATTGAGTATAGCTACATCCTTAAGACCAAAAGCGACCAATTTTACTATTAAATCCAAAACTCCACTTCATAAAGATTAAATATTTCATATATATTAAGTTTATAAAATTTTAATTAAATGTAAATTTTAACTAGTACAGTTTTACGCAACTTGCCATTTATTAAACTCAACCTAAATTAAAATTGACTATAATAAATTCTATAACCTTTCCAAAGTTTGAAATTCACCAAAAATGCATTTAAAGATAAGGTTGTCGGTTGCGAACATGTCCTACATATGGATACAGGTCCATGTCTTAGATAGTAGATCTTAATACTTTTTTGCATGCATGAACACATATTTTAACATATCCTCCGTATTGATTTGTAGTGACAAAATTAATATGTTAGTTTAATTACTTTTTTTGTATTTTAAATTATCTTTGTGGTTCTGTTTAGTTTATATCAACTTCAACGGAGTTATACCTTATTTTAAGCACATATAAACAAAAAACTAAAAAGAAATATAACAATCATGCTTTCAAATTTACAAATTAGCATCAACTCAAATTTATATGTCGACTTGTTTGTTAATTCTCTAGAATTTAGTGGTTTTAGGAAATAGTTCATCATCATCGGCACTATCATTCAATTTCCTGAAAAGCAAGCAATAGCAAGCTAATTTACAAGAAGGGTAATTCCCAGTGAAAAAGTAAAGAAAATTGTCCCATTATATTACAACCTTTACATAACTGCTGGCTGTTACCTCTGTATTTAGCTCCCAAGGTATGTAATTTTTTCTGCCCAAGTAAACCTATCACTTAGGACTCCATGAACTGTGAAGTTGGTGGACTCGTTTTGGTTTTCTCCATACCTGCAAGACTCTGAAGTTATATTAACAATGCAACATAATTGCTTAGTGACAAAGAACAAAGCACCATTATGCGAAAGAAAACAATAAATTTGACACGGGAAAGGACCATCAAGACGGATAAGCAAGGAAGAAGGTGTTGTTGTAAGGGAAGTATGAAACGTCTAAGGTAAAGAATATATTCTTGGTGATACGTACCATAGGCACCACGAATCTCCACTTCTCGCCATTCTTGCACAAGTGCACAGCAACAACACATCAGATGTGAGAGGAAATCATCAACAAAGCCACCCTTTTCAAGAAAACAGTTCAGCAAAACACCAAGTACCAGGATTCAGAGCAGGAAAAAAAAAGCTTTAATCAAACAGCTAGAATAATTACCGTGATATTGAACATTCTGCGAAGCTTCCTCCGAATGCAGCAAGTGTAGCAGCAACACGACAGTATCAATGAATAGGCCATCAATTCATTGCATGCTTCAGCTGAAGCTGAAGATTTAAAAATGGACTGTATAAGCTTGACATGATATCAAAGCATGAATATCCTTCCACTGAAGATTTAAGAGGAAAATAATTCTTTGATCTACAACCATATCCCAATCCCCATCCCCTATATTGCATCTACATCCATTCCGAATAACCTCAACTAATGTCTTACTTTTGTTTACTCTTCAAAGTAGTCCTACAGAGGTTCCAGAAACCAATTTTCCAGACTACTCCAACTTCAATGATAAAATGCAGCAATGAATATAAAATCGTTGATTGCGGGTATAAACATAGTCACTTACACATGTGTCTATTATTTGCTACTGTAGCAATCTTGGAGAGCGTACCACAAGGATAAAATAAAGTCTTTAGACCTGCAGATTGAAAGGAGGCTATAAGAATGACAAGTACCCGAGGTGTAAATCATGTGATGTAATAGTAGATCCTGATATTCTTAGGCAATATCATTAAGAAAACATTTATTCTTCATGACATTTGTACACTACTAGATCCACGTTTCAGCTGCAGCCTAGACACTAGTTTAAATCTCCTAAAGATATCAAATTCGTATCTTCAGTCAGAACATTTGATGCTAAGTTGCTAAAAGTTGCAACGAGCAAGAGACGTTGTACTATTTGACAAAATCAGCAAAATGGAACTTATTAGCTATTCTTTTTCACTTTAATTCACAGCAGAAAATGAGACTGCACGTCCCGACATACTGTGTTAGAAATGAAAGGACGGCATTCAATCAGGAGGTTGATTTTGCGAAGTAAGGATAACAATATAACAAAACACAAAACAGAAGCATGTTCTGACTGTTTAGGAAAAAATGAATCATCAACAATCATTATTTTGGGCAAATAGTTGCTAATAGATAACAAAACCAAACGGGTTTTAGGAGCCATACATAGAGAAGTTTCAGAGCAACACCCAAGTAAATCAGTATGCCATTCTTTATCCTGATATGAACCTCTGCTTGACAGAAGTTCTTGTCCTGATGAGACTGAGGAGTTGTTTCTGTAAAGAGAAGCATACCATCAGACTTCTTTAGAACCCATCAAGGTCATGAGTTCAATGTAATCCAAGTGATCTTCATAGCAATCCTTAGGCAGGACGAAATGTAAAAGAAACTGAAAACAGGCCAAGTCATTTTAGCATACCAAACCTGGTACAGTAACGATTTTCAAGGTTTTTAGAACAACCGATTTCTTGGATATATATCATAACGGGTTTATCTCCATATAACTGATACAAGATTTTCATGACCTGAAACAATAATGCCACCAAACTGAAGTTCTCATTTAGAAAAATGATTCCAAAAGATTTCTAACCTTGAACTCGCACGAGAATCACTCTTCTTATGATAGATTTCATCGGGTGATTGGTATTTCTGACCAGCATCTGAGTAATTAGACTCCAGTTTTTTGGAACCCTTTTTAGGTGAGATCTTTTCAGGAATATAATTTGTAGCCATCGTCTCGGTAACCTCAATCAAATGCTGAATAAATTCACATTGATTCACATCCAAATTAGCTTGTGAATGTTGTAGTTCAAGCTGAAGCTTCTCATTTTCTTTTTTAAGAGCTTCATTAAAACATAAGTTTGGATAGGAACATGAAAGAGTTTTTTTCAACACTGTTGTGTGATCTTTTGAGGGTTCTGGTTTTAAGATGACATCTTGCACCCTTCTGTCCTCTTCATCAAGCGTGTACTCACACTGATGTTTTTCTATGTCTTCCAGCCTCTCCTGCAGATGAGCATACAAATCATTGTCTATCTTTAATCAGGTATCGAAAATATGCATAAGTTGAAGCAAATTACATTCTTGAGCCTAGGTCTGCAGTCAAACAAAGAAAAATGAGAGTTTGTATTTTCATCACTTAAGAAAGTTTTTAGGGGGATGGCGATTAAAAACAAAGTAACCAAGTTCCAAATTAATGAATTATAACCCCTGGAGACTCTTGGAGATTCCCATCAAATGTCAATTATGAGCTCCAAATATCAAAATGATAGTAGGAATTGACATACATTGCAAGTCTCAGTTTAATAATTTTGCCTGAAATATGTGAACGAAATTAAGACAAGACTACAGTGGTAACTCTTCAGTGATCTTTCTCTGAATAGATCAATGACCCTCCGAATGACAATGCAAACGGTAAGACCAAAGGGATACTTTATGAAATCTATATGAATTAAGGATTCATTATTTTTTTAACAAAAATGTGATTGTGTAACAAAGAAAATCCTTATATATTTGCAGCAAGAAGAATATGGAAAACAGAAACAAATATAAAAATCCAAGCAAATATAGTTTAATATCCAAAACAAGGACAAGAAATTTGATACCCGAACTCGAGCATTGTCGACCAGAGTAATCAGGGGAACAAGGCGCAAATATCGTTCAATCTCATTCTGTGCCTTCCTGAATTGGTACACGATGTTCCACCCCATGGCCATCAAGTAGAGATAACTCCTATCCTGACAACTCTGCACCAAAACATATGCTTTCCTGAGGGCATCCTCAAGCTGCTCCAATGGCTCCCGAGTTTCTGGATACCTCTTGAGCTCTGATAACTTGAGCTGCTCCAGCAAGTTCCCAATCAGCTTCAAATGCTGCGCAAACTGCCTACAATTTTTCTTGTGCATTCTTGCTGTATGAGAAGCTTTTACAATCAATCCTATTAGCCGCACAGCATCCAAGCCAGTGAGCTGGACGACATTCGCAATCTCCCCAATATGTTCCCATGAAGCCATTCTCCACAGCACAACCAATCCAAATCCTGCAAATATGAAAAGCTAACATCAAAGAACTCCAAAATCCAAATCCCCCTTAATCACATGCTTTCTCTTGCTATAACTAAATAAAGAAAGTACTCCAAACAGAAGCGAAGTTTGTTTTACTCCGGTTTCAGGCTCCAGGAATTGGGAAAAGTAACAAAGACTCGAATTTTTGACTACCTATTATGGGACGACAAACTACTAGGCCAACGATTACAGAATTAAATCAGCATCGTCAACGTTGGCAATATCGATTGTTGTTTACCTCTCCTAAGCCAATCGCTTCAGCAACCAGAGGACATCGAAGTTGCAATACGTGTCTCCTCTTGCATTTGTGAAAATTATGCAGCGTCCAATGAAAATAATTAGTTATGCAAAGCTAGAAACTGGAGAACACCGAACTGATTAATAAAATTGCTGGTTAAGACCAGGATCAAATGCTTCTCCTTCACGGGAACTAGTTAAGAACCAGCACAGCACCATTTTAGATCTTGAACTAGCAGCAGCAAGAAACCGTTTCAACTGCCATTAAAGAAAAAGCAAAAGCAAAAAAGAAGTGCTTACAAAAAAACTTTAGTATGGATTATTCCTTATGCGTCTTGACTGGCTTTTCAAAGCAAAATAAAACCAACAATTTGAACAAGTAACAAGCCACAGACACGGAAGAAGAAAGAAATAGACGAAAAGAGAACTTCTACAGTCCATATATACAGAAACAATCAGTAGTTCACCTTTCCTCGTAGGACTCTTTAACGGGTCAACAGAGAAAAGCACTTCACCTGGAATCCAGAAGAGAGCAAAAAGATGCATTTCAGGAAATCGAGAGAAACCCATTAAAACAATTACTATAATTTAGCACTCGTGACTCACCTGTTGGGATTCCATGCAGTTACTACTAGTGTTAAGGCTTCGTTTATGTTTAGTGCTTAGTTCATTCGTTCGGTAGGACGCAGCAAGCAGAGACAGAAGTGATTTTCAAGAGAGAAAAGTGTCAGAATCCGTGAGAATAAGAGCATTGAATTCTGGGATTCACAATCATTGACTGGCGAGAGGTGCTTCTTTCTTTTTTTCCTCCCAAGTTCCAAATTTTTTTGTTGAAAATGGAGTTTGGAGCGGGAGCTACGTGAGCACAAACCAGAGAAACCCTTTTCTCTCTGGATCTCTAAATGTCATTTCTCTATCGCTCGCTGACTCGGTGGTGCTTGTCTGTTCCTCCGTGCACAGCTCTCTTGGCCTCTTAAGTGCCATGCACAGACACCCTACATGGACCAAGCAAGCACATTTGTCATTGGACAGGATAGTTTAATCCAATGTCAGAAAGGCCCTCCTGGAAACCTCAAAATTTACGGACAGAGGTTCCAGCTGGCGGCTGTTCTTCGTAAAGTTGATAGTATAAGTGGACACTCGGCATGTTGGCAGTAGAAAAATCGAGGAGACAGACACTGCATGTGCTAACATGATTCGTAATCTAATCTTACCTTATATCCTAACTATGTGATGATTATATTAAACAGGAATTACCCTAAATTTCATTTCCACGTTAACGAGTTGTGATTATCATATTGACTTAAATTATAAGTTCGTCAGATGCTAAGCAAAGTTTATCTGTTCCTCTAGTATTAACTAAGTAAAGTCATATGGATGATAGAGCTTGCGGTCATAAAAGTCAAACCATACCCCCTGGTTTTCCCCTGTAAAACTACATCTTCATATTAATAAATGTCAAGCATAGGTGGGGCATTGCCATTGGTGGGATTAGGGGTAGGGGAGGTCAACTCAACCGTTTGTGGAAGAAAGGGTAAAATTGTAAATTACAAAATTAGTAAGAGAAACAACCAAATTGATGTAAAATATGTGCATAATGCATATTAAACAAAATGTAGTATAACAGAATTCTCAATCCTTGTCATGGAGTTAATAGAAAATTAGATCTTGATGGGTGTTGTTGGCTACATTTTTAACATCCATAAATAAAGCAAAAAGAAAGAAAAGCTAACGATGTGATATGAGAATTGTGTTGTTGCCCTTAGCTTCACAAGAAACAACAAATGAGGATAGCTGTCTGTGGTATGCAAACTTCCCCGTAAGCATAAGCATGCATATTCCACCTCAAAAGCTCCCTTTTCCTGTCAATAATGTGCCACTTCCCTAGCACTTAAAACTTATCTATGAAAAGTTCTTCTGTTGTGGTTTATTCATAAGTTGAATTTTTTATTAGGAGACGTACCATTACTATTGTTTAAGTTAAACCAAAGATTCCACTCAAATAATGAATTGGGACTCAAAACTACATACGTAAGATTTTCTGAATATAGGGTAATAAGTAACTTCAGAATCAATTTACTGGAGTTGGTACATAGCTAGCAAGTTCTGCTGCAATATTCCTGACCAGGAAGGTTGTTGATCATCTTCAAGACATATCATTAAGGCTTCTTTCTCTTTCGGAAGTGGTTTGTGAGCTTGCTTTCTTAACTAACATTCTCCACCAAATTCACGTTAAACTGTCCTTGGAAAGCTGAAGTGCCACTTTCACTATCAGGAACCTCCATTAACTATCATCCCCACAGGCACGCCACAGCTGTCGTGTAGTCCAATTTATGTCACTAGTTCTAATATCAATCTTCTTTACAAAGTTAACCAAATTTTCACTCCATGATTGATTTTATTAGGTGAAAAACAGCGGGATGCAGATGTTTTATCTATCAGGTGAATATTCAAAAAGAGAAATGGATACTGTAACTTATATACACTTAACTGTCTACATTATTTCTTGAAATAAGAAGATTTTTGACAGTTTCTTATTACTTGTGTTACTAAAAACTTGACCTTTTCATCTACTGTATTTAATAGGAACCTTGGACCGCCTAATGCTGTCCTTGTGGGTCGGTGCACGGAATGTCTCTGCAACTTAATACCTAAAAGTCTCTGCATGAACAGTCGGTTGTTGGAATCCATGATTGTTATCTTCTCTTCTCTTCTCCAGAGAATCATTTCAACATTAACTGTATACTCGTTTTTGTTTTTTGGGTTCAAAATAGAGTTAAAAGTAAATCTAATTGGCCTGAATGAGATTCCACAGTTTTCAAGCGAGCTTTAGTTATTCAGTTCACGCATAGCATTAGCATACATTGGGGCCTGAACTGCTCCTGCACATTGAAGCATACAAAATTAGTTTACTGTTAGA
>JANIHZ010000210.1:17128367-17138373 GCA_027478365.1 Erythroxylum rufum | reverse complement strand
GTGTCGAATTTCATGTAAATTAGAACTCTTCTTTGTATAAATGTTAAGGTAAAAGGTTAACCCATGAACTTATTTAAATTTGTATGAAGATTTTAAGGGTTAATTCGTATATTTTATTATCTAAATTATTATAATCGATTTTGTGTTCATCTTTAACAAAATTTACATGATTGTTTGATAAAATTTTATAAAATGTGGAGGGAAATATGCAAATTGAAAGAAAATATCTAACATATAAACAATAAAAAAACAACATTCAATGAGAGTCTCGCTGAAATGCAGGATATAGAACATGGTCAAGATTAACAATAAAAGATAAAATATGTAAATAAATACACAAACTAATTATGAATTTGATTGTATTCCACCGGTTAAAGGAATATTGAAAGATATTTTTGTTTTTACTGGCATAAATTATCTCGTATTTGTGTTTTTTGAATGTTTATCATCAATCATTTCAATTAATCATTATCTCATATTTATAGGTAATGTCAATATTAACTATTCTTTAACATTTAATAACTCATTAGGTGTGTCTTTTCATTATCATCTCTCACTTATGCATGATGAGTTTAAGTAATAAGATTTTTATATGTTCTCATACTAACTTAATAATTAGTGCGATCAACATATAATGAGAGCTCATAGTCATATATTTGTTAGGAATATATGACATCTCAATTAATGAAATGATCCTTTTGTAAGATATGCACTAGATCATATCTTGCATTTCAATCTACTTTGATCTTATATACTTCATCATGTCACAAATATATTCAATTCTCTTACTAAGAGTCAGTGGCCACCTTTGAATACAGAATTTTCTAATGTGGGTTAACATTTGGGAAATAACCTTCCTCTTTTCTCAGTTCTCTTGAATCGAATTTAATTTACGGTCCTAGAATTGTCTTATAAAATCATATTTAATATAATCTTCTAGTAACATTATAAAGTAGCAAGCTTTAAATTTATTTCTTAAGAACTAGACAAGAGTTTGAAGGGTATCTTTTGAGATTCACTTAACCTCCAATGTCTTACATAATGTAAGTTGAGATATTATGACTTAAATTAATCCCTTTTATAGTTATTTTTTACACAAATGGTAGAAGTCATATGGTACGATATCAACTCCTATTAATTCAAAGTGTAAGTCTTTTATAAATATAATATAGTACGAATGTTGGTTCATATATACTTAATGTATAACCTGAACTCTGTTATCTACTATTAAAATTATCTTTCTGAACTCTCACCTGGCAATTTAAGATAGATATAATGATCACTTGATCACTGTAAACCAATTTCCTTTTGACTTATCATTTAAGTCGGAATTCAAGGTTTAAGTTTCTTACTTTAGCTCTCTATTATCACCTTGATAATTAATAAATATAGAAAGTATTACAAAACAAATAGAATATGCAGGGGAGTACCCTTAAGCTGGAGTTTTGGTTAAGTTTTTTCAACAAAATTAGCTCCCTAACTTTAGTGAGGATAATAGATTTCAGGGTTTCCTTAGAAGTGGATTTGTTAGCAAACCGTCTGAGATTTCTTTTCCTCAATAGAATTTAGACACAAAGCCCCAGTGCAACATTGTGTATCAGCTGGTCTGCTTTCGTATAGACAGTCTGGTTTGATATTCTTTGTGTAATATCTGGAAGTGAGTCCCCTAGATCAAGCCATAGACATTTCGTAGTGACATATTCCCAAATGTCCTTATTGAATGGGCATTCAAATAGAAGATGGTTTCTTGATTCCTCATGTATCAAGCATATTGGACAAGTTCTTATAAGAAAGGCATTCGATTAGTGGTATTTAACTTGTTTTCAATTGCCAACTAGAGCATAAATGAGATTCTTGGTGTCAAAGCCTTACTCCATGCTGTCTTGAACTAGTCTACCTTGCAGCTCCTTCTTCATAACAGATTAATGATGGTTTTGTTATTGAGTTTGTGGACTAGTTGATCCTTTTAGAAGAATGTGTCTTGCGTATCTAGATCAGGGGGTACCTGGGTTAGAGATGCCTCGATCGAAAGGGGAATTTCCAAGAATTACCGTATATCAAAGAGCTGAGTCTAGTGTGTAATAGGGATATTGGTGCCCTTGAACAGTAAAGAGAATGTATCAACTATCCCTGACCAAACCAATTATCAATCCAAAGTGATATCAATCTCCCATTACCAATTTTGCAGGTAACTTCTTATTGGACCATGTCTCGTAGTTGCATAAGCTGATTAAGGAAGTATGAGTATGATGTATATTTCTTGATTTCCCATATGCATTTGCCTTGTAGGAAGCAACAATGTAGCCATTTAATCCAAAGAGATTTTTTGTCCACCAATATCCACCAGAACCTCTTGAGAATCAGTGTTTGATTTATGATTTTGATGGAGAAAATATTGAGTCCACCTTCTTCTTTCAGGTAACATATATCATTCCATTTTACTTTAGCAGCTCTTTGAGTGCCATCCGAGTGATTATAAAAAGTTCTTGAGAATTTTTTCAATCAATTTGATGATGCTTTGGGATAGGAAAATGTGGGAGCTCCAATAGATATATAGCCAGTTGAGTACATATTTGATAAGTTGCAACTTACCTATATAGGAAAGAGATTTATTCACCAAGACTTAACTCTCTTCTGGATCTTTTCTATCAGAGGAATGCATTCCAAGTGGTTAAGTCTCTTTGTATACATTGGTAGGCCAAGATATAATAGTGTAGGATATTTGAGTTGCATTCTCGTAGCATTAGCTATTTGAGGTTCCAAAATGTTGGTACTTTTGGAGAGAAAGAAATGACTTTTGTGTAGATTAATCTGCAAACCCAAAAATCATTTGAATGTTTCAAGAGCTCTCATATAGGTGAGGATGGAATCCATATTTTCCGTGTAAAATAAAAGTAGATCATCTGTAAAGTAAAGGTTAGTTAATCCAATTGTCTTGCATTTTGTGTGGTATTTGAATTTGGAGTTGTTGCGCACTTCTTTCTTAATGATTGTGTTAAGGATTTCCATACAAAGAACAAAAAGATAAGGGGATAGGAGATCCCCCTGTTTGAGACCTCTAGCTACTTTAAAGAACATAAAAGGGTTGCCATTAATCAATATAGAAAATATGGCACATAAGATGCATTCTCTAAGCCAATTAATGAACTTAATTGGAAACCCATAAGTTGTGAGCATTTTCCATAAGAAGTCCCAGCTGATACTATCAAAAGCCTTGTGAAAGTCAATCTTCATTGTGCAATTAGAGAGCGATTTGTTCTATAGTAGTCCTTTAATAGTTCTTGTACTATAAGAACATTGTCTCCTATTTGTCTATCACTCAGAAAAGCACTTTGGTTTTCATTGGTCAAAGGAGCAATGGTTTACTTCGATCTAATTGCTAGTATCTTGGAAATTATTTTGTAAAGGTAGTTGGCACATGAGATAGGTCTAAAATCCCTAAAAGTAGATGGATTAGGACCTTTAGGGATTAAACATAAGAAAGTTTTATTAATTTCTTTGAGAAGAACACCATTTGGGAAAAATTCGTTGACAACATTTTTAACAAAACTACCAATGATGTTCCATGATTTAGGGAAAAAGCAACCATTTAGGCCATATGGCCCTGGGGCTTTCTTACTATCCATACCAAAAACCACCTTCTCAATCTCAATATCTTCAACTGGTTTTGTTAAATTATCAAAATCTAGAGGAGAAATTTGTTACAAGTTGAGTTTTCGTAGGTCTGTAAGTGAGACAGTAGAGGAAACAATAGTACCAAAGAGAAAAGTGAAAAGCCTAATAGCTTCATCTTGTATGTCTTAGAGATTCCGAAGTAATAATCCATCACTAGAGGTGATTGAACAAATCTTGTTATGATTTTTCCTTGCCAATATCGTGTTGAAAAAGAAACAAGTGTAGCTATCACCATCTTTTAGCCAGTTTACTCTTGCCCTCTGTTAAAGAAGAGAAGAATGATTTTCACAGTCCACAAGTAGTTAAAGAGAGCTATTTTTTCCTTGTCTAACAGTTTTTGATCATCTTGCTTTGAGGCAATCTTGTTTTGGAGATCTTTAAGTTCTAGTCTAGTAGAGTTAATAGCTAATGTAGTTGATCCCTTCAATGAGTTTAACAATTTAAACTCCTTTTCTAATGAGTTTTAGCTTTTAGATGCATCAAAATTTGTTAGTTCCCTCAACATATTGATCTGGCCCCTTCCTACAAGCCTCATAGAAACCTGGTTCATTAACAAGATAGTTATTGAACCTAAATGGATGATGTTTTACAATCTACTTGAACAAATTCGCAATTATGATAGGAGTGTGATTCAAGAAAAGTGGATTCTTGAATTTGGAAATGCTGTTGGGAAAGTTGTCCAGCCAAATGTCATTAACAAAAGCTCGATCTAAATTCTTCTTGACAAACCAATCTAATTTTTGTTTGTTAGACCAAGTGAAAGTGAGCCCCACATACTTGAGATCTACCACACCAATGTTTTCTACACAATCTTTGAAATCAGCTGAGAAATTCTTTAGATATGAGTGGCCTTAAGATTTAGATGCATAGAGAGTTAAGTTAAAATCTCCACAGATCAACCAAGGCTTGGTGATGATGTTATTGATATGTCTGAGATTGTTCCATAACAGTCTCCTCTAGAATCTGAAGTTGCTTACATATATGAAGGAAATATTCATGTCAGTGTTTTCTTGATCATTTACTCCTAACAAATCCATTTTAGTTTCATCAAATCTATAACAAACAATAATTCTTCCATAAGCATGGTAATTGTGGTTAGTGAGCATTTTCTAATATGGCCCCAAAATGCTTAAGTTGTCAAGGTTCTCCAATCTGATTTTGGTTTCAAGTAATCTTACTATGAGAGGTTTTTCTCTCATTACAAAATCCCTTAAAGTTAAGAGCTCAGAAGCGCAATTTATTCCTCTTACATTCCAAGTTAATATAGAAATATTATAAAGAAATGGTTTTAGAGCCTTTCCCCTTGTCCCTTTGTGATTTTCTTCTTACCACACTTTGGAATTTGTCATGGTTTAAGCTCCATTCATTCCCCTTTGTATACACAGTTGCTCATCTAATGTTGTGTTTTCGGGGGTAACAAAGGGAGTTTTAGGTTCTGCTTCATTATTGATAGGTTCAACTGCTTTAGTAATATTAAGAATTGTATCATTTGGATTGGAGTTTGGAATCTCTTCTTTGTTTATACCTACTAAAGTAGTATTGATCATAGGGTTTTGCATGTTTATCAACATCATTTTCCCTTCACTCGCATCAGTAGCATCCATCATGGAGCAGTTATCCTTGGTTACAAAGAATATCTATTTAGAGGGTACATTATTGAGACCTTCTTCAGCAATAATGTTAAGAATATGAGTTTACTCATGTGCTTCCTTTTGCATTTCATTTTTAACAGCAGTTGTTTTCACAGAAACCTAATTTTCTACATGTAGTTTTCATCTAAATTCAATTCCCATCAACTCCTGATAAGTATCAAACTTAAAAGTTTTTCTTGTTGCTTTCCATATTTTATCTTGTGAATTTGAGGGGGAGGGGGGCCTCCATGGTAAGGTATGGCAATGTTATCTTCCTATAACTTATTGTCATCTCCTAGGTGCATTATTGGGATTTCATCGGCGAGTTCTTTGGATAACTCAATGTTGACACAAATTCTAGCATATCCTATTCGTTTCTTTGTAGCAATATTCTAATCCTTACATAATGACCTTCCAATATAACAAGCTAGTGAGCTTAAACCTTGAGTAGTCCAATATTCAAAGGGGACATTATGAAAACTTATCCAAAGGAGGTTTTGGATCTTGATGGTTTCTAACCTCAAGCTTGGCTACCATATTTGCTAAAAGATTGGTTAGTTTACTAGATGCCATGAACCTTCTTTTAGGATTTTGTAAGTTGATGAAATAGAGGAGAAGGTGAAGAGAATAAGATTATCTTCTGAGAGGAGAACATTTGTCAGATCCCTATTTTTCTAGAGTTTGTTAGCCCATCTAGCTATTAATGGGAAGGTTGGTCGTTGATCGTAAAAAAATCCAACCACTGTGAACTTCCAATTGTTCACACCTTCTTGCAGAACTTCAAGATTAGGACATACAATGAGCTTCCCGTCCATTTCTAAAGGTGGTTTAAAGGTTAAGTTCAAGGTGAATGCATCACCAATAGCTTGTTTCCATGTTTTTTGGACAAATGGTGCAACAAAGGAAAGGGTAGATGGTGCAGTAAGGGATGGCGTGGAAGAAGAAGAAGATGATGGTGTGTGGGATGGCAAGGGGGAATTCAGCTAGGTCTTGGGGGGCCATGTCTGACATTGTGTAGAGTATGGTCTAAGTATAGCAAAGAAGCAACTTTGCAAAAAGTAGATCAAAGGAAAATTGGTTTTAAAATAGTAATAATAGCAAGCGGTAAAATTTGGTGAGGGGAGAAAGACAAGAATACCCCTGGTGAGCCAAAACCCAAAAGTGAGAATGAACAAAAAAAAAAGCTGGAAGGCAGGATGAGAAGGTGAGCAAATGTGATGGTTGAAGGAGAGTCAAGGTGAAGAGGAGAAGATGAAATGCATACATGATCTGCAATAGAGAGAGGGGGAGGAGAGTCTCTCTCTAACCAAATAGTTATTAAATGCATAATAAACTTAAAACTTACCTTATCGCCAGTCATCACAAATATTAGAGTCGATTACCTATATGAGAAGGCCAATATTTTATTTGTCTGACATGCTCTTTGATTCATATAAAAAAATATGTAACACAAAGTAAATATATTTCATAATCAAGTATTAAGTAATGCTTATTACTTAATAAACAATGCCAACTTATGTTTGTATTTATATATGATGATATATTGAATGAACATACATGTAGAAATGTAATCAATTACATTTCAATATCTATGTAATCTTAATGACTTCATATGCTTAACTTATGTATCTCGAGAAATTAATTTTGTTATTAGATTTGTTACTATGTCTCATGCAGCTATATAATTCATGTTCACTTTTCCTTGTGTAACTATATATTTCACATAATTGTATTTGATATCTATAAGCTTGGTTTTATAATGAAATTTAAGGTCTTTATTGTAAGTGATTGTTGTTTATCTATCACATTTGATTGTTATTTTATCAGTATCACTTTAAGTAACCCCTAAAATAACCAAGAATCGTCTATGTCACATAACTTCTTGTACTTTACTGAAGAAGCTATAAATTCAACTTCCATTATGGATAAAGCAACATATGATTGTTTCTTACTTTTCCATGACATAGCACCATTGTTAAGTAAGAAAATATATCTAAAGGTAGCTTTTCTCTCATATAAATCTCCTCCCTAGTTTACATCTGTATACCTTTATATATGTAGATCATTACTTTGATAACACAAGGCATAATCAATAGTACCCTTTAGATATCTCAATATTCTTTACCGCTTTTTAATGTATTTGTCCTGATTTTGATTGATATCTAATCACCATTCTAACAATATAACAAATATCTGACCTTGTACATAGTATAGCATGCAAGAGGCTTCTAACTACATTGGAATATGAAATTTTCTTTATTTGTTCCCTTTCTCTAGATGGATATAACTTTTTGTTAAAACCTTCACTTTTAGCAAGAGGATTATCTATTAGTTTTTAATATTGCATACAAAATCATTCTAAAATCTTTTAAATGTAAGTCCTTTTATAAAGTGACAATATTTGTTTTTGAACAATCTCTTAAAATCTTAACTCCAACAATATATGCAGCTTCACTCATGTCCATCTCAAATTCAGATGAAAACTAATCTTTGATTTGCTTGACAAACTCAAAGTCATTACAAACAATTAAAATATCATCCATATATGAACATACAATCGCAATTTTATCTTTGGCCTCTTAATATATACACAATGATCTTCCATATATGAACATACAATCGCAATTTTATCTTTGGCCTCTTAATATATACATAGTGATCTTTATCAAGCATATGAAATTCATATTAAATGAATACATTATGAAAGTCTTTAAACTATAAATCGATTTTAATAATCGATAGACTTTATATTATTGGCATGTCTCAATGAAATCTAGAAATTGTTCCATATAGATTTCTTATTCTAATTCTCTATTTAGCAAAGTCATATTTACATCTATTTGATATAATTTAAGATCCAAACTAGCTGATATAGCCAATATTAGACAAATTGAAGCAAACATCATAATATGTGAAAATGTCTCCTCATAATTAATTCTCTTCTGTTGTGTATATCATTTTACCACAAGTTGTGCCTTGTATCTTTCGATACCGCCATCAACATTCTATTTTATTTTAAGAACCCATTTGTTCCTGATAGCTTTACACCCATCAAGGAAATCAACCAAGTTCTATACTTGATTCGAGTTTAAATAATTCGTTTCTTCTTTCATTGTTTACATCCATTCTTTTTTCACAGGACTAATTGGAGGCTCATATAAATTCCTTAGCTCATCATCTTCTTGTGGGATAATCATGTTCCCTTCTATTTGAAAATGATGTCAGATAATTATAACATAATTACTTCAATATAAATATGGCTTATGAAAAAAATTCATCAATATCCTAATTACTCCCACTTGGATCAAATACGATAGGTAAACTTTTAACAGGTTGTAATCTTAACTGTCCCTAAGATAAATTTTCAAGTTTTAGATTACCCCTACTTAGATAAAGTCCCTCTTCATAATTCCCTATAATAGAATCATTCTAATTAAGAATTTTATATAGAAATAGGTCTTTCCCTATTTCATGTTGTTATGAAAAGTCTTTTTCTAGAAATGTGATATCCTATGATTCAAATTCAATTACATCTTCATTACCTCATTCTCTTATGAACATGTACCATTTTGAGTGTTTAGAGTATCTAATAAAAATACTTTTCTACCTTCTTAGGCCTAGTTTCTCATATTTATGAGAGAGATTATGAACGTATATAGCATACCCACACAGTCTTAAATGTTCCATGTTAGGTTTCTTCCTTTCTATAACTCATATAGAGTGTTTGTAACTGATTTTGTAAATACTCATTTAAGTACAAAAGTGATTGTAAGCAATGCATCACCCTAATAGGTGATTGGTAAATTTGTTAATGCCATTGTGGGCCTAACTATTTCTAGCGGTGTTCTATTATATCTTTCTACAATACCATTTTGTTATAGGGTTTATGGAATATTTAACTTTCTTTTTATTCATTTTTCATCACACAACATCTTAAACTTATCAGATAAGTATTCTTGTCCTTGATCAGTTCTTAAAGCTTTAATTTTCTTCTGTAAATGATTCTCTCCTAAATTCATATACTTGATGAAACAATTTAATTCTTCTAATTTGTGAGAAATCAAATAGACACAACCATACCAAGTATAGTCATCTATAAAAGTAATGAAGTACACAACCTCACAATGTGTCCTTACATTTATTGGACCACAATTGTCTGAATGAATCGATTGCAATGGATAAGAAGTTCCCTTTTTAAATGGCTTTCATGTCATTTCACCAGCTAGATGATGTTCACAAATAGGTAAATCTACTAGATATAAATCACTTAAGAGACCTTCTTATGCTAATTGACTTATTTGATATTGACCAATATGACATAATCCAGCATGTCATAAAATTGCATCAATATTAGAATTACTAAATGAGATAAACAAAGGATAACTTACGTTATTATTTTAAGAACAACATCTAAAATAATAAAACCATCTAAATAAATCCAAAAATAATAAAACCATCTAAATAAATCCATAACCATAAAAGGTATGTCCAATATATAAATCCATACCACGACTATGGAAATTTACATCAAAATCAATATTTATTAAAACCAAAACAAAGATATGATTATGTCAAATATTTGGAGTATGTTGTGAATGCTAGTATGAACAGAGAACACAAGCCAAATACAGAGCAAAAGGGAAATATCTGGTGGACTGATATTGATTAAACAGTGGATTACAAAGTGTTCTTCAAAGGAA
>JANIHZ010000210.1:17108037-17123790 GCA_027478365.1 Erythroxylum rufum | reverse complement strand
AGAAATATCAATTATTAAATTATATATATATATACGGGATGTCATTGTAGTCTCACTAGCAAGAAATATATATTATATAAACTTCATTTTATAAATAAATTATATATGTATATGAAAATACTTATATTAAATAAATGTTACAAATGCATAACCAACTAATTAACTAAATGACATAAATTAACATAAATTTTATTATTTAATATGAATTAACCTATAAATTATGATAATTATCAACTATTATGAGATTTAATTTCATAGTTTATTATAAATTTAGATAGGAATTAAGCTAATTGTCAATTAGCATCAGTTTAATTTCACGATTTATATCAAATATTAAGGTAATTTTCAATAGAAACGAATTAACGAAGACATCGGCCCGAGGGCTGAAGAAAACGAACATAACGACTACGTTTTAACGATATCTCAGTTGCCAAACGGTTCCTCAACTGAAGCACAAGATTGGGGGTGGTGGCTCTATAAATACCCCTTGAAAGCACGTTCATGGTTTGTTTTGGATCTGAGCAATCTCTCGTTCTTTAAATCCCGCCTCACACTCTCAAAATCCGTTTGCTTATTGAACTGATTTCAAATCGCTGTTTAGCGCTACTGTCTGTACTAACAAGGGAGGCGAACTTTGTGTGCGGATTAAAACCTTCGTCTTGGTTTCTTGAACCGCAGCGATCAGATCTAGACCTAGGGTTTGGTTTTATTTGGTACGAATCGAGCCGTGGTGGTTATTAGCGATGTCCCGGTGCTTCCCGTACCCTCCTCCTGGGTGCGAGAAGATCGGTGTCCGCGACCAGGCACTGATTGATTCGATCAAGGTTTGTTTGGGGGCCTTAATTGCTCAGCTAGGTCCTTTTTGCTTTGTGATTGATGTGTCTCCTGATTCGATTGTGCATAGTTTGCTTGCCTAATCTATGACTGAGAAGAGAGAATGGCATAATACAGAGGGAAGGGGGGAGCGGAGCAAGAACAGTAATGCTGTATCTTCTTTGAGAAAGACACTAGTTCGTCTTCTAATGTATATTTGTCGTGTGGGGATTCCCTGACCTTTATGTGCATTCCTTTCATTACCAACGTGCTTGTTAAAGTAGGGCCTAAGTTTGTTACTACCATTTACGAGTTAAAAAAAGCAGCTTGGACGTAGATTCCCACCGATTCCCCAAGAAATGTAAAAGAAAGAGATGGAGAGGATTGTATAGCCCCTTTGCTTTTATCTTTTACCTTATCTTTACAATCGTTGGAATAAGGATAGTCTGCCGTGAAACTGTATGAAACGTGCATGTATCACCTAGATGGATGCTGTTTGGTTTTATCCGGGCCAAGGATATTTGAGTTTCTATGTCATGAATCAGTTGCCATATCTGACCTTTCAGTTTTGGGTGTGACTTTTAATGATCAGGAAGAAAACCCTCATCTTTTTGAACATGAATGCTGCCATGTTTAGCCCTGTACTAAAGAAAAGACATTTTTAATGCATTTGCCATCTCTCGAATTGAGTACGGAGAAATACACGTTAAATGGTCTTTTTTCTCTTCCCAAGTAATACAGGTGTTCAGGATCAGGTAATTAATTCAATAAGACATACTCTTTTGCCAGGATATCAAGGGCTTCATATGAACGCTGTTTCCTCATCTAAAACATTGTTACCCAAAAAATTCGAGTACAAGATTATGAATTTGTAATTCTTCTGGTTTATGGTTACTTGTGGATTATATCTTGCAATATGTATGGATGATGCCATATGTGGAGAAACCTTGATCCTACCGATTATCTATTACTTGAAAAACTAAAAAAAGAAAATATTTTAAATATGTGATTGTTGAGTCCTTGAAGCTCTCTGTGTCACTATCTTAAAACATACTGCGTATGTGCCAAGAGAGCGGTGGTTTTGTGCTTCAAATTCTTGCTGTTAGCAATCTACTAATGTCATCTCTCTACACAAATTGAGCCTGATCTTTGTTGAGATTAAATCAACCGTATTCTGAGTTTATATTCGTCAGAATTGTGCTTTTGCTAGATTGCTCGTGTTCCTATCCTTATGTGTTGTAGTTATTTGCATCTCTAGAGAAAAGAAGAGAAGGCCAGGAGAGAAAGGAAAAAGGAGAAGAAAAGAGAGAGAAAAGAAAAGAAGGCTCGGGAAAATGGAGAAGTTGAAAATAAAAAGCATGTTCACAAGAAAAGGCATAGGGACAAGCGGAGTCAACAAGATCAGAAAGGAGGAGAATTCCAAAAGATTAGAGAAAGTGAAGCAGAACATTCTGAGAAGAGTAGTCTTACTGAGGAATATGGAAATCCAATTGGTTCTCACAACTCTTTCTGTTGCAGCCTTGAAAGCAACAAAAAACAAAAGCAGCACTTGCCTACAGACACTGTGCATAATACTGGTGAGTGTGATTTTGTCTGTTTCTTTTACAGAGGGCGCTGTTTCCTTATTGGGTTTGTTCACGTCAGTGAGCCTTGATATCATCTCTTTGCATTGTTATTATTAATGTGAAGGAAGCAATATACGGATCTGGCTGCCTTTCCAAAGGCATAGAGATCCAGAAGTGCTACCTTGCAAGGAACAGCCTTGTTCTGCCTCTTGGAGGGCTCATGATACTGCAGTCCAGTGCGTAGATGAACCTGTTTTTATACCATGTAGAGAGCAGGGAGAGTTTCCCTGTTCAGATTCCAGTAGTACAGGTCTGGAATCAGCTGCAAGGTTTGGGAAAGAAAAGCTCTCTCTCTCTTCTGAACATTCGAATGCAAAACAAGAGGATTCAACCTTGCAGTCAAGCTTATGCAGCCGTTGTTCTCCTTCTTCCGCAAAATACTTGAAAAGTCTAATCGAGGATTGGGTTGCACCTGACATGCATTGTGAGTGCACTGATTTGGATGATCAGGAATGGTTTGTTCGTACCTGGCCGAGTCACAATCAAAACTTCAGGTCTGAAGCATGTGAAGTTGACAGTGTTGGTTTAGGTCAAGGCGAGGAGAATTATTTTCCACATGGTTGTTACTTACCCGAAGTGGATATGTATGCCTTACCATATGCGTTGCCATTCTGAGTTCATTTGTGCAAGTAGCCAATATCAAGTTGCCTCGACACTGAAACTGTGGAATCTTAGTCGCTGGCAGTGGAGGTGTTTCTGCATTCAATTTGTTCGGGGTTTGATTTGTAGTCGAGATTAGTTAGTAGGAAGTAGGAAAGACGAGATTAGGTATTCATGTCTGTAGGAATACGAAAGCTCCAAATATTTTCTTCTTCACTAATATAATATCTGGAAGTTTTCAGAGAGGATTTCCTTACCCCGTTATGCTCAATTGAGCTCTTTGTTGACACACTAATTAACATAAAGAATCATTCTTTTCCTCGGTAACCATTTTCCATTCTTGCTCTTAAACTATAAGCAACAGGCAAAGGTGGTGTCATGTTGACGAAGGAAGCGTTAAAGATACAACTGGACAATTATCAAGAATCTAAAAAAAGAAACTTGCAATTTGACTTGGCATTTTGCTATTGGAGCAAAGGGAAAAAAAATGTATAAAACTTGGACGATGTTTCCTATCCATGTTCTGTTAGTGAAAAAATAAAGCAAGTTGAAGTTGACGTGGCAATTGGGTATTGTTTGTTTGACTTGACCCCAAACAAGAAGAAGAAGAAGAAGAAGGTAATAGTAGAGTCCAGTGCCAAATGGTAGACCCGCTTCGTAGACGATTACGTGGATCCAAAGGGAAGTGAGTTGTGTTTGGGTGGTAGGACTGGACAGGCCGTTGAGGTTCGCAGAGCACAAGTCAAAACTCAAGCTTCGTCCGATACAATTAAAGATCTCTTGGAACAAAAGTGAGATAAGGGAAAAGAGGGAAAATGATCGCCGATGGCGTGGAAGACGAGGAGAAGTGGCTGGCCGCTGGGATCACCGGCCTTCAACAGAACGCCTTCTACATGCATCGAGCTCTGGTAACCCTATTTCCTATTTACTTGCTTTTCTTGGAGGAATGCAAAATGACTTTGTCAAACCCTAAAAATTTTGCACAGGACTCCAACAATCTCAGAGATGCCTTGAAGTATTCGGCGCAAATGCTCTCAGAGCTTCGAACTTCTAAGCTTTCTCCTCACAAATACTATGAACTCTGTGAGTTTCTGTGCGAGATCTAATTTCCAGATTGAACCTTGGTTTCCCTTTCTATGTATTTTTTTACTTCCCAACTCTAGAATAGTTATTTTCAAAGATGGAGGATGTGAATTGTGTTTTGATGCGGCAGATATGCGATCATTTGATGAATTGAGAAAACTGGAGATGTTCTTTAAGGAAGAGGCGCGTCGTGGCTGCTCAATTGTGGAGCTTTACGAACTTGTGCAACATGCGGGCAACATATTACCTAGATTGTACGTGCCTATCTTTTTTCTTCACTAATTGTTTGTTCCTTCAGTTGTGTTTCTGTGGCTTGTTGGTTTTTCCTTTCTGGTACGAAGGAGGACAGTTTGGTTTTGTACAGTCTATTTGCGTCATCTGGATTGTGGTAACAGTGCAAACTATGGCTCATTAACGAGTTGCCTTCTAAAGATGATTGTATTGTTGTTGGGTCTTCCTGTAGATGTTTAGCAAATAGGGAACTTGCTAAGATATGTAAAAGTGTTGAAAGTTTTAACCCATGTTTATACTGTTATTTGTTAACTGATGTGTCTTGTTGATTTAATTGGATACAGAAAGGTTCCACTACTAAGTTCTGATACATTTCACCATGTGATGCACTCCATCTTGATCAAGCATTACTCTGCTTGAATATGTTGAAGTATCAAATGTGATCTTTTTTAATTCTTTCATTTTATGTTCTGGTTGTTTGAAGTAAACCGCAAATGTTGCTGGTTCTTTTGTATGAGACATTTTTCAGTGATCGTATTGTTTTCTCTTGACACAAGTCAGTTAATATGACAGTTTGAATACAGAGCTTCTTACCTGTAACCTTTACCATATTTTTGATTGATTTTGTCTATTTTCAATACAGTATTGGCTTTTTCTACTGTTTTCTCATCAATTCTGTTGCAGATATCTCCTTTGTACTGTAGGGTCTGTGTATATCAAATCTAAAGAAGCTCCAGCTAAAGATGTGCTTAAGGATCTCGTGGAAATGTGCCGTGGCATTCAGCATCCTGTACGTGGGCTTTTCTTGAGGAGTTATCTTTCACAAGTCAGTAGGGATAAATTGCCTGATATTGGTTCTGAGTTTGAAGGGTAAGAATGTTAGATTTTGTAACTTCAATTTATATGATGGGCAAAAGGAATTACTTTTTGTTGTTATTGGAAACTATGCTTACATCACATAGTATTGGTGAAGATGGTTGGTCTTGGCCATCTTCACTAAGTTCAGGTCATTTTGTAACATGAAGCATATATGATAATTTAATGTGGCAAGGTATATATGTCAAGCCATCTACATGGTTGTATTCAGCTGAGATATAGCCAGAAAGTCAAAATGTATTAGTCTTCATTTCATGTAAAACATCTCCTTGGTTAATATAATCGAATGATCGGGTCATATAGATATTTGCTTTAGTTTCTTGTCTGTATTCCGGTTGGTTTGTGTATCGGAAACTGGTTAATAGTTGGTGTATGAACTTATGTAGGGATGCTGACACAGTCATTGATGCTGTTGACTTTGTTCTACAAAATTTCACTGAAATGAACAAACTATGGGTGCGGATGCAACATCAGGTTGGTTGAATATCTATGGCTACCTGCTCTCATGTTTGACATGCATTTGCTTGCATGTCATAAAGGTAAAATATATCATGAAGGCATGATTTCTGGTCATGCAGGTCATATACTGCTTGTGAATCATTCATACTCTTAGCTGATCCTGTGTTGAGGATTGCTGTTGGGCTTTATGGTCTGCAGGGACCTGCCCGGGAAAAGGAGAAACGGGAGAAAGAAAGAAGCGAGCTGCGTGATCTTGTAATACCGATAACCTGTAAATGGTTGATTTGTTGCAATAAGACTATACGAGTATGCATGGTAGTCAAAAAGGGACTTAGCATATGTCCGTTTGTTGTTAGGTTGGCAAGAACTTGCATGTCCTGAGTCAGATAGAAGGTGTTGATCTTGATCTCTACAGAGATACTGTACTTCCTAGAGTACTTGAACAGGTATATTATAGAATGTGTCAGTAGATTGTGTTTGAAGTTTATAATACTTCAAGTGATGTGCTAACATCAGACAACCAAATTCTGCACTCCATTTATTTTGACAGGTTGTCAATTGTAAAGATGAGATTGCTCAATTCTATTTGATGGATTGCATCATTCAAGTCTTTCCTGATGAGTATCACTTGCAAACTCTTGAAATATTGTTGGGTGCGTGCCCTCAGCTGCAGGTATATGCCTGGGTACCACTTGCTACCTGACTTTTCACTTAATTGGTTGACAATGAATTTTTGGGTATTATTGACAATGACACTTTCAATAGTTGTTCTTTCATGTTATTGATCTGCTGTATTTGGTAAATGCAGCAAGTCACTTGCTGATTTTTCTCTTGGTACATTTTGTCTTTGTTTTTCAGCCATCTGTAGACATCAAGACCATTCTCTCCGGATTAATGGAGAGGCTTTCAAACTATGCAGCTTCAAGCACAGATGTTTTACCAGAATTCTTGCAAGTAGAGGCATTTTCCAAATTGAACAATGCTATAGGAAAGGTAGGTATAATCTATTCAAAAGCCACGATGTTGGAAAATAGAGGAGGAAGAAATTAAAGTTTGAATTAAATTCCTTCTTTGAAAAAATGAGAATTATTCAAAAAGAATACAATATTAAGGAGTCGTCTTTGTTTATCATTGCTACTGTGTCTTTATATCTTGGTAACTCTTTTTCATCAGTAGTTAAAGATAGACTTCTTCCTTTACATGGAAAGCTAATTCTATTTCAGTTAATTACATTGTGACAGCTATCAACTTTCAAAAGAAAGTATTGAGTTTCAATTGCCTTCTTATGTCATGATGTCAGTATGCTTGTATCATGATATTACTTGTCCTATCCATAAAGCTGCTGAAAATAAATTATCCATGTCTTGATACAGGTTATAGAAGCACAGGTTGATATGCCCATTTTTGGAGCTGTAACTTTATATTCTTCTCTTCTCACATTTACTCTTCATGTTCATCCTGATCGTTTGGATTACGCAGATCAAGTTTTGGTATGCTTCACTTGATGTACTGATTTTATGTTTACCTTTGACCTTTATATTTACCTCATACTTCCAGTTATTCCAAGAAGCTTTAATAACAATATGTTTCTTATCTTGATATTCAAATGTGATTTAATCGTTCTTGTTTCTGGATTGATCATCAGGGAGCATGTGTTAAGAAACTGTCTGGCCATGGGAAGCTTGAAGACAGTAGAGCCACAAAACAAATAGTTGCACTTTTGAGTGCCCCCTTGGAGAAATATAATGATATAGTCACTGCATTAAAACTTTCAAACTATCCTTGTGTTATGGAGTACCTTGATACTGAAACAAATAAAGTCATGGCAACTGTCATTATACAAAGTATTATGAAAAACAACACACGTATTCCTACTGCTGACAAGGTTCACATCTCTCCATGGCGATAAATATTTTCAGATACTGTCTTAATGATCATACTTGGTTCTTATTTGTTATATCTTGTAGGTTGATTCACTGTTTGAATTAATGAAAGGGCTTATCAAGGATTTGGATGAAACTCATGAAGAGGTTGGTTAGGGTTGGTGCATTTTACATTGATCACTTATAGCTTTTATGTATGAAAGAAGAAAGTAATCTTTTGAGTCCTTTAATATGCTTTTGGAAATTTAGCATGAAATGCTTCCATTCCCCCTTTTCCTTATGCTATTTAGGTTGATGAAGAAGATTTTAATGAGGAGCAGAATTCTGTTGCACGCCTCATCCAGATGCTATCAAATGATGATCCTGAGGAAATGTATAAGGTATTTGGTTTTAGAAAAATCTGCTTCTCTGTAATTTCCAAGATAAATTCTACCCATTCCACTGTTAATTTATAATTTGGTGAAACTAATCCTTAACTTTTTTCTTTTATTTTCTTCAGAGCTACTATCATGTTCTATGTACTTGCTTTAAAATGAGTTTAGCTGTTACATAAATTTGATTTGCTGCCTGATTTTATAGTTCAAGACCATTCACTTTCTTGCACTATTGCAGATCATATGTAATGTGAGGAAGCATATTATGACCGGAGGACAAAGGCGCCTACCCTTCACTGTTCCTCCCCTTGTCTTTTCAGCACTTAAGGTTGGTTATTCCTAACTCTAACAATAAAGTTACCTAACTGGCATTGCTAGTCTTAGAGTAAGAATGCTGGTTTGCATAATGGCCCACAATTCTGTAAATCATGGCATTGATCTTGGACATGTTACAAAGAGCACAATTTTGTCCGCTTTCACTTTTATAACTTGTACCGGTTCTTGGCCAACTCCTTCTGTGACTGATGCACTAAAAGAGAATATGAAATTCTTTTCTGATTGCATTATCTTGCTGGCATTTTATTTGTGATGCCCAGTTGGTTAGGCGGTTGCAAGCCCAAGATGAAAACCCTTTTGGAGATGAGACATCAACTACACCAAAGAAAATCTTTCAGCTTCTAAACCAGGTACTGACTTGGTTTCTGTCTTTTATCAAGATATCTTGGTGAGCTAATTTCATTATGCCGATAACATTCTGAACTGCTCTGTCCAGACTATTGAGTCACTGTCAGCAGTCCCATCGCCTGAGCTTGCATTACGGTTGTACTTGCAATGTGCTGAGGTACAAAGGATACTTCTTGTGTTAATATCCATAGGATGATTTGGAGAAGTCACACTTTATGGAGAAGTCACACTTTCCTGTTTGATTTAGTCTTTCATGCTTCCAATCAGGCTGCTAATGACTGTGACTTGGAACCTGTTGCATATGAATTTTTCACCCAAGCATATATTCTGTATGAAGAGGAAGTTTCGGTAAGTGATAACTTGCTGAATAATGCCTTTATTATGGTTAACTGAGTTACTAGTGATTTGAAGTTGTGAGTTTAACGGTATAGCTTTCTGTTTTTCTCTTTCATAATAGGATTCTAGGGCACAGGTGACTGCTCTTCATTTAATAATAGGGACACTTCAGAGGATGCATGTCTTTGGTGTTGAAAACAGGGATACCTTAACTCACAAGGCGACTGGGGTAACCATAGTAGCACTGGAGTTTCATTTTAACTTTAATGCATACCAGCTAGCTTTTTACTATGGTTCTGATACAAAGCTTTACTTATTCAGTATTCTGCCAAGCTTTTAAAGAAGCCTGATCAGTGTAGAGCTGTTTATGGGTGTGCACATCTGTTCTGGGTTGACGATCAAGATAACTTGAAAGATGGAGAGAGGTGGGCCTTGTGCTTCAATATTATTATAAACCAAGCATATTACAACGTTCAGTCCTTATCTTTTGCCTTTCTTTTTCCCCTTGATGGAGGGGGGACTGGCCTGTGATCCTAGAGCAATTCTACAAACATTTAGAATTTAGCTTGCGGGTTCCATGATAATTCTCCATTAGTTGACTAACACTCAATTAACATTTTTTTATTCTGAGCCAGGGTTTTGATTTGCCTCAAGCGTGCTTTAAGAATTGCAAATGCTGCCCAACAAATGTCAAATGCTGCCCGTGGCAGCACCGGATCAGTGACGTTGTTTGTTGAGATCTTGAACAAGTAACAAGCTGCTCTTTGATGCTAATTGCTTTGTTTAAAACTTTTTAAGATGGAAAAATGTAACTTTTTTATTTCATTGAAGGTACCTTTATTTCTTTGAGAAGGGTAACACTCATATCACGGTAGCTGCAATTCAAAGCCTAATTGAATTGATTATGACCGAGATGCAAAGTGACTCTAGTACTCCAGATCCAGCTACTGATGCGTTCTTAGCTAGCACTAAGCGTTACGTTCAGTTCCAGAAACAGAAAGGCGGTTCCATTGGTGAAAAATATGAACCCATCAAAGTGTGATAGACTGAATGGCGAGTATGTTTTTGTATTACCGGTTCAAAGCGTAAGACTCTTGGGGAGTTTCAAGTATATTTTGCCTGTGTTACTGGTGATCGAAGAAGCTTGGTGCATGGCGGTGCAAAGCAATGTTAATACAGCACACAAGCTGATTTGGGTCATTATCACACTTACCAACTCATATTGATGGTTAAGGAAATTGATTGTTAGAACGGCATGCCAAGTACTGTGTTTTTCTGTTTAGGCTTTGATAAATGATGTCATGGCTGGCCATCTCGAGCTGAGTTGTATGATTTAACTGTTTGCAATATAACATGAAGCATTTTACCAAAGCTTTCCATATTAAGAATTGGTTTATCATGCCAAACTGCAATACGTAAGATTGTTTTGAAGCTATTACTTGCTCACGACCTGAAGACTTTTGTGTCGTCAGTAAGATTATAGTGAAAGAACTATGGTTAGATAAACCTTGCTTTGACTGCCAAATTGCCAATTTAGGCATGCATTGTTTCTACGGCTTGATCCGATGCAGTGCATTTAGATGAACATCGTTCTTACTGATAAAAGTCACATTTGGCACCTGACCTCTTGTCTCTGAGCTTGTCAGTGATGATTTTCTTTTAATGGAATAACAATAGACGAAAACTATATTATTTCACCATAATTTGTCAAATGAAAACTTCACTTTGTACGTATTTATATATTAATGTTGAGAAACATCTCTACTCGTAAAGACATTACTGAAGCACATGGACTAGACGACGGGGTGAATGAGAGAATAGTTAGAATTTAGGTTACACATTGAGAAGTGACGATGGATGTGATTGTCTCAGTTTTATCATGAAACGACATTGTTTCATTAATTAGATTGACTTATGCTAATATGGTTGATATGTCTTATTAATGAGGGTTCATTAACACGTGATAATGTTATATCAGCGAAAATAACATTAAGACTAACATCAAGCTAAAATTGAATAAATAATAATTTGAACATTTTTAATTATTCTTTTTTCACGCAAAGCCTTTGTTTGTTCTTGTTCTATGTGTTTTCGGTTTCAATTTGGTCAACGTAGCTATAAGGAAAACGTTGAGTTTTTATGTACCTCAAAATTGTCCCTTTTTCATGCATTTTTTAATCATTCCTCCTCCACTGCGTTGTTTAAGCTACGCCGAGGACAGAAGCCACAACCCCTCTCTCTCTTGCTCCTACAAATGACTAGACTTTCTTTATATGTATATATATATATATCATCATCACCATCTCACCTAATTTGAAGTCCTGCAAAAAAGCGGGATCTGAAAAAGTCTGATAGTACACAGCCCTATCCTTACATTGTAAAGAGATTGTTTCCTTTAGACCCACATGTAGAATGTACAAAGGGGGTTGATGCTGAATAAGAGTGATAATAATAATAATAATAATAACAACAATAATAAAACTAAAACTAAAACGAAACATATTAATACAAAAACTAATAATAATAACAATAATAAATAAATAAATATTAATAATACTAAAAATAATATTAAAAAACTAGTAGTAGTAGTAGTAATAATGATGATGATAAAACTAATACTAATAAGAAACTCAATAAAAAGTAATCTACAAGAATAAAAGTTCTAAATGAGTCCTCTCTTAAAAAAAACCAGTGGCATATTATCATTCATCGAGTCTAACTTACACTAGATTCAAGATTATTGTTTTTGACTTGATTAATATGTATACTCAAATTTGCCTCTTTTCTCCTTTTTTTTTAATATTTCAATTGTTAAAAGTACATTTGAAAGGCAATTGAACTTTTCTCTCATTGTGCTCTTAAAATGATTTTATAGATCTAAATCATCATTGGCTTTAATGTGGTTAAGAAAAGTATTAACTCTTTTAAAAAGAAGGTAATTCATTATGCTGGAGAAAGTGAAGTGAGTTAAGCAAAGGTAGTAAAATGCTTTTAGTTTTTCTTGGTCGTACTTATTGGAAAACTAAGGTAGGATCTGATACTCATTCAACAACAACTGCCAAAATATCCCACATGCATAACCTTAATCAATAACATTAATCTCTTAAGTAACCACCTTCTAGTCCATTAAGTTTTCCAAGCCATTAGTGTGTTTCTCCAATAGTTAACACATCACATATATATAACCTAGAAGTTTTGAGGTTCTTAACTATTGCTTAATGCATCACGAGGCCCACCAATTTGATACCAAGACACTCAACTTGTTTTCAACAAATTGGTGTATAATTTTTGGGTTCTCAAATCTTATTGAATTTCTATAAATCAAAAAATTTTAGATTTCTTTATCTTGTACGATGTAGCTTTATAAAAATTTTGATTCTTAAAACTTTGAATTTAATTCAATTTTGTAATTTAGTTTTGTACGAGTTTCAATATGAACTTTTCTGATTTTAAGATAATCATATCAAAATATGATTTTAGGGTTTGTAATTAAAGGATCTTAAAATGAATTTTTCATATTTTCATAATCAGATTTAATTTGCAAACATTTTGTAATTTAATTTCAAAATTATAATCAATAAAAACCGAGGTATGATTTGATCTCTTACACAACGAAATGGATACAAAACTTTTTATTTGATTGCTTAAAGGCTAAGGTTAAGTTATATAATATGATTAACATATAAAACATAATAAAGCATGAATCATATTCGTACCATATTGTGTAACTTGATCATTTTCTTTTCGTTTCCTTTGAGTTATTTCTTAAATTGACTCATTTCAACTACCACAATTGTATACATGTCTAGCCTATGACGGTCTCTAGAGAATGTTTTGAGAGAACTTTATAAATAGAGTATAGAGGGTTAGGCAAGAAGTACTACCTCCTTTAAAACTTTAAATTATATATAATGAGCTTTTGACCTTGTAGTAATTTAATTAAAATAAAATTACAATTACAATTACAATTAATTATAGTTAAATACCAATTGGGCACAAATAAGATCTGACACCTCTTATTAGTCCTTATTTATTAAATATCTCATATTTAATCCTAAAGTTTATCAAACTTTCAATCAAGTCTAATTTAATTAAAATACCTTTTTACTCTTCAACTCTTTTTTTATGTATAACTCATTTTGTTCCTAAATGTATAGGCAATAAATATAAATTATAACCCTAAATCATATATAAGATTGGATGAATTAAACTTCAATTCTCTAATTAAATAATTTATCTTCATATATCAAGATTGACATCTAGCAATACATTATAACCACCTAAATATTTGAAAATGCCAAAGTGGTTTTAACTAACCTTTCCATGTATGATTTTTTAGTATAATTCAATCCTTTCAATGTACAATTTTTTGATTAAACATATATCATGAAATTAATATCTACTTTATTTGAGTCCAATCATTTTAGTTTTCTGCCATTAGTAATTAATTCTACAATGACATTTGTAAACTATTTTACAAAGTTTCATTCCACTTTGGCCAGGGATTTCTCAAATCACTACTAATAAAGAATAATGAAACATTATCTCTAATCATTTTAAGGTGATAAATCCTATATTGATCACTCAACTACCTCCATATGGTTCATGTTATATTCAATGATTATCGATTGAGTTATCCTTGAGTATAGTAGGTTATAAGTAGTATTAAAACATAGCAATCTGTTTATAAGATACTATAAATATATCAAGTCAAACGATCATTTATACAGTCATCACAATGAGAATTCCTTTACATACAAGTAATATTACAAATGAAATTCATATATAGGATTGGTTCAGTGAATTTGTTCTCTAACAAGCATACACACGTTTATTTAAGTATCTTTATACTTTAGTCTATAAGATTGACTACTTCCTTTATAAGGAAGAAACATAACGTTATGCTAATCTTTTTACACTTTATTAATGTACAGTCTCAGTAGAATAATGACTATGAATACTTTAGGAATAATATATAACTGCAATATGAATCTCATAATTATGATCTCATTATAATCTCATCTGTAATATATATTTATCCTATGTACTTTATGATAGAAATCTAATTATGGATAAAAATGTCTATAAATAATTATGTCACTAAACTACAACCAACTAATTAGTTGACAGGCATAAACTAACAATTTCCCACTTCCTTTAAGATAATTGTTTAAGTATCTTATACTATATCATCATATGATGATCATGCTACTGTTAGGATGATCATGCTACTGTTAGGAAATTGGTTTAGTGAGAGAATCTTACAAGATTCTCTATAGTGGGTACTTACTTAAATTTTACAGCTTTCTTCTTAGTTGTCATTATAATTAAAAGAAAGTGACTAAACATACTTAATATTTGATGAGATCTTAGCTTCTTTTGCATGACTAATAGATCTTATATTCTAGAGCAAATTACTATCTTGAATAATGCAAGGAACTAGACTAAGTTCATTAAAGAACTCCTTGATCAAAAAATTCATTTCCACTAATTAAAAAATATTTTATTGTTTGGTTAGCAATTAATGCTACATTAAAAATTTTCAATATCAAAATAATATTTCAATCTCAAAATAATGTCGTTCTAAGTAAAAGTAAAATATACCTTAAAGCTGTCATATATTTATTATTAGACTATCATATATTCAAAAATTAAAAATATGAACTTTTTTCTATATGATCATTTTATCTCTACACATTATTGGTAAAATGTACAACTATACTCCCACTAACCTTCATGTAAATATAATAAATTCATAATCATCTCTAAAATAAACTCTTTAAATTCATCATAAAATAATTCTTTTAATATCTCATAATCTTTCAACTATACATCAAATATTTCCAACAAAGTCAATAATTATAATCAGATGTAATGTCATAAGATTTGAACTTTTCAAACTTCATCTTAGTCCTATTACTAATCTCGACAACTATTCTCCTATATATGTTCATTGAAACAAACATTATTCAATAGGTCTATAAGATTATATCCAACCTTTTGGATATCTCATAACCTTCTATTATCATATTTTGTTCTAAACTTATTGGATAATATATGCCTTAATAAAGCATCATATCTAGAATCATCAGCGTTGCCTCTTTCAAAGTCTTACCATATATAATATGAAACATTTCTAATTAATATAATTGGAAGTTTCAAAGTTAAGCAGTTGTACTATGTCTGGTTATAGAAGAAAAAAAAATTTCACCATATAATATCTCATATTGCATATTCCTCTTTCCACAAATCCATACTATTAAAAAGTCAGAGTGAGATTCAATCCCTCTATAGTGGAATTATAATAAAAATTTTTATTTTTACTTTTTTGAAGCCAAATGATTAACATATAAATCATAATAAAGCATGAATCATAATTCTTACTTTACTGTGAAGGTTCATCATTTTCTTGCTATATCCATCAAATCATTTTTTAAATTAATTCATCTCAACCACTATAGTCTTATTAATGTCAGGCCTCTGATGGTATACACAAAATAGAACGTGTTAAGAGAACTTTGCAATTATGGAGAGAGTTAGGTAAGGAGTGTTAGCTCCTATGGAGCTTAAATATGTTTATAATAGATTTTGGACATTTTAGTAATTTAATTGAAATTAAATTCTAAATTTAATTAAACTTTAATTAGAATTACAATTAATTCTAATTAAATATTAACTAACCCAAAAAAGACTCAATATTTCATATTAGTCCTTATTTATCAAATATCTCATATTTGATCATAAAGTTTCTTAAATTTTATAATCAAGTCTAACTTGATCAAAATACTT
>JANIHZ010000210.1:16895577-16920808 GCA_027478365.1 Erythroxylum rufum | reverse complement strand
ATGTACTTTTTCTTGATTATTTTCAACATTTTATATCAACAATTCTGACCCAATTGGGTTGGAGACGGTTAATTACGATTATTTTGATATGATAAGATTAGGTGCAGAGTATTCTATTTTTAGCATTGGAAAAAAAGTTTTATTCTAAACTTTTATTTATGTTTTAATTTAAGTATTTATTGTTTAAGTTCTTATATTTGATAAATAATTAATATTGATTAATTTGACAACTTAATTTAATGTTGACTATTCAATAGTTATCTATGAATTCAATAATCTGTAACTATCATGAATGGTTAGTACAAGTAGTAAATAGTTTATTTATGAAATTGTATATTTAATTTATGATAAATAAGAAAATTAAGTTAAATAGTTGTAGTTATCTCAATTATTTAATTTATGGTTTAGTTTTTTCCCTAAGCTTATTGCTATCATTTATCTGATATAGAAGATTATCATACTTAATCAATAGATAGTAAGTTTTGGTTTGAATGTTAGGTTTGAATCAATTAATTTAAACAAATTTGAGACTTATTATGACTATCTTAATTTGTTTCGGACTAACTACTTGAATTGCGACACTTATTCTTTTTAGACCAATGATCAATGTTATAATTAGATAAGATATTTTTCTTGAATCGGAGTTCAGCTCAATTGATTTGATTTGATATCTTGTTAATTTTAATTAATTGATTAATTAATCTAAAACCCCTAATTTATTTTATTAGTTGAAATTAAGAAATTAATGTTTAATTCTTTTAAAATTTAACCTAATTCTCCTACTATTATACGAAATTTGAAAAATCAAAATTATTTTGAAAATTTCAACAATCCGATCAATGATATGGTCCGTCCAACATTAGTTTTTCCAAAAAGAACGGAGCCCAAAAACAGGCACGAGACAATATCAGACATGAAAAGAGAGTTCTTTTTATGTATCAGGGTCGTGACTGTTCGTTTACAATAACTCTGAACAGTTTACACAGAAAGTGCATGTTAAAGGAGAATTGTGTTAAAACATTTAGCATCTATTTTTGTACATATCCTGGGGATTCAAATCAGTTAACATTAACAACATACAACAGCCAGAAATTTCTTTCGGTTGCACTGGTCCCTTTAGCACACTTAAGTCAGATAATGTGATCCGTATACTTTCTGACAACTCTCTTCATGCTTTGCCAAGTATGGCTTCGTCTCTTAAGACCCATTAGGGTACAAGTTTCTTCAAACCCCACTACCAACCTTGAAGTCTGAGAAAGAAACGGCTTCTCGAGCTTCTACTTTAGATGATGGATCTTTCTTGTCCAACCCAAAAAAGGAGCAATTTTGAAATGCGTCCAGGCTGCTTGCAATCAAACGGTTCAAACCACTAAGGCTATCACTAAGAATAACATCTTCACTGTGATATTTAGATGATGTCATATCCAGATCAAACGGTCCTAGCGAGTCAGGCTGCGCAAAGGAAAAGCAAAATTTGATGAGAAAAGAATGATTTGGCTTAAATAAAGCAAGAAATGTCTTTAACTGCAAAAATATGCTGTTAAATATCGCCTAGGTGACAAGTTACTAATGATAAAACTATCTTATTTCTTAAAAAATGATAAAACTATCTTGCTTCAGCAAATTGAAGGGAATAATCTTCAGCACACTGACCAATTCATGCTTTAATAGAAGACAAGTGCATAGAAATAACACCAAATTTGAATGAGCATACCCAATAGATATCCGCTAGCCCAGTCAAATCCATTCCTGAGTTTTCAACATCCTGCATGTCAGACTGACATTCATTTATAGGGTCCTCATCAGAAGCATTCTCAACAAAGCCCTTAGCATTTGCTAATTCCTGTCAAAAGGGGGGGTACACAGTAACGCCATGAACAGTTCCTTGCCGCTAGCAAATAAATAAACAAAAATTACGGAGAATTATACCTCCAAAAGGGCACCAGAGGGCGCTGAACACACTTGAGTCATCTGTTTGTCAGTCCCAAAAGAAGCAATGCAAGATGTAGTAGGAACTTCTTGATACAGAGTGTTATTCTTTTGAAATGAGAATGCATCACATGTTTCTTCAGCATCCCAGATTGAAGATGTATGTGACACTGCAGTGGAGCAAAAGACAGACTTATTTTGATGCTTTGACATATGAGCAGCAATAGCAGCATCAAAGGAGTCACAACTGAAAGGAATCTGCTGAAGGCATTGATTGCTCTGAGTCATCGGTGATTCAGTACATTGAGGATTTTCATCATGGGGCACTTCTGCAAGTAGATCTCCCACACTAATGTTGGTAAGGCTGTCGGCCCACTCCCCAGCAGTGCCATTGCACAATGGTAGGTCATCCTAAGGATACATAAACAAGGATTAAGTTCAGACAAAGAGTGTCCTACATGAAAAGTATTTGCATTGAACCATCTCAGTCATTGAAAGTGCATGAATTCAATTGAAAATCCCCATTAAGATTAGAACAAACCAGAGTTTTGAAATCCTCAACTACTAAAACATACAGCATGAAATGGAAAGAAAATTAAGAGATGCAAAGCACAGTAACTCTTTATCTTTCAAAAGTTTAATGTACTATGGTTGCCAGTCTACATCATATTCCATATAATATTTGCAGCCAAGGCTGACGGGCTTTGGAATCCATTCCATTTTTGTTAAGAGTGCCCAACACAATTATATCTTTCTATTGCATAAAAGCATACAAATACCTCATCAGGAACATCGGAAGAGGGATCACAAGCATGAGTCTCGTTCATAACATTAATCTGATTATCACAGGAGTCCATAAATTTGTGAGATTGATCATTTGATGAACCACATGTGGATACATGGGCCAAAGATTTTCTTTTCCCATGTTCCATATCCATCATATCCATACCCGGAAACGGAAGGTTCTTGCCATCTGGAGATGTCAACTCCTCGATAGGAAACCAACCATACCTTCATTGAGAATGCACAAGTTAGTATACATGTATCAAGGATAAGTTCTCGAATAGCATTCAAGGAAAGTCAGAAAAGACCTCAAGCGAAAGACAGGAGGTCTTCCAATGAAAGCATATACATCAGCTGCACTGACTACAGAGTCCGGTGTCCACTTTTGACAACTGACTAGGTTTTCTCTATGGACATTGTAAGGGAAAAGCATTAGCTCTCCAGATGCTACGCTTGAATTACCCCATTTCCGGTTCAAATGTTCCAAAATTGATGATATCTTTTTCCGCATACTAAGGGTGAGCTCTAGATGGGGATTATGTTTATCCTAATAAAAAAAAAATTGCTTAAGTAAGTTCTCAAAATGTTTCAATGGTAAGACTTCTCATAACATTATAGTACTATTTTCTCTTCTTTCTCACCATCTCTAAGGCTCTTCGGGTAGCATCATCAATTGGGAATAACTGGAGCTTAAGTTTCATATTATTATGCACATTGCTATCCACATGATTGTTTTGTGAAGGCAATGGAGGCAGAGCTTTTTCAACTGGTTCAAGACTTGATTGCCCTGGAATTTCAAAACGTAAACTACAATCAGTTATGGAACTTCAGAGGATGTTATCAAATCACCTGGAGGAACATAACTGGTGATGATAAACCTCATTCTTGCCATACCTTGGTCACATTCAGCCTCCTTATCTATCACCGTTCGTTCCAAATGCTCAGCAGCTTCAGCAACCAAAGAAACCCCAGCAATTGCAGCTTTTTCCCATTTTTTATATGCAGCTGATGAGATAGAACGTATTAAGAAATGATGAAGTTATGGATTCTGCAATCTTTAAGCTAGCTCTAAACAAAATGAAATCAAGAATTTGCCTTATGGTACTTTCTATCAAGTGTAATCTTAATCCACATACCATTCTCAACTACATTCCTGTGTTGAATGCATGGTGCCATTTATAACTAGAATCAGATACAAGTATACACCGAAACAATCAACAATAGCAAGCATGTATGGAAAGAAAACCAAAATTTTCATCAGTCATAGTGAAGATGCACAGAGAGCTGCGATAAATTCATTTCAGCTTCCAAGTTAAGCTATACCACATCAAGAACTAAGAATTATATGGATGAGGAATCACCTTGTTTCCGCCTTTTTCTTGCAGTTTTTAAAGAAGTTGGATCCCCTTTATTATTGCTACGGAAAACTCCTATGTTTATATTCCGTCCTAGTTTTCCAGATCCCAACTTTGGCATATTTTGGCTGTCCAACAGAACCAGTTTTACAGTTCTAGTATCTTGCCCTGATGCCCTATTCTGATTTGCAACAATGCTTGGAGCCGCAGGAGATCCATTTTCTCCATGTGAAGGCCGTTTCCTTACATTCTTCTTTCGGTCTTTCAAGAGTTGGTTCTCCTTCATTGGAACGATATACCAATAAGTTGAGCAAGTCAAGAGAATACCCAAGTTCCTATATTAAAGGCATTAATATGTGGAAATATAGACATTCTAGACTAACCAGGGCTTCTACAAATATTTTAAACCTTCTGGGCTTCAAATGAAGCTTTGAAGCTTTACAGCTATACTTCTCCAATAAAGACCACCTGTTAATGATGTGGAGATTACAAAGACAAAAACAGATCCAGTCAAGAAGATGTCTGGTGAAAATAATCAAATATTTTTATCATTACTAAAAAAATGATATCCAGATACATTTGACTTAGACAACCCATAGAAAATTAAGTTCATACAATAAATTTCATTCATGAATTAAAATGTTCTAGATGGATGTCTACAAAGAATCACGCATAATCAAAACATGTTTTAAATTTACTGACATCAAATATGGTCCTCTTCTATATATGTTTCAGTGGATGTCCTCTCAACCTATGATGCACATAAAAAAGGAAAAGCAGCTACTCAGCCTCTGTTAGATATTACCATCGAAGCATAGCAGCATTTGTATCTTTGGAATTTTTTGCATCTAAGCACAATCCAGGTCCCAGCAACTTGTTCATACGCCTAACAAGACGATAGTAATAGTGCCTGACCTGAATATTTCAAGAAAAATGAAAAAAGGGAAGGAGAACAGGAATAATGTTTAATAATTTGACAACAAACAGGTCAAAAAGGACGCAATCAATTGACGCTAAAACCTTAAGCAATTTACCTGATCCTTATTTTTGCTTTGGACACGACGAGTTATCTTCTCAAAGTTCTGAAATTAAAACACAACAAAGTTAGAAAATACAATCGTTTGAAAACAAAATCCAGAACATTCAAAAGCCAAAGTGAAATCAAAGAGCAACCCACAAAATGGTAAATCAAAGAGCAACCCAGCACGAAGACGAAGAAGGAGATCTAATTTGGTACCAGAAAGAAAGAAATATCCAGACGGAGAGAGAAGGAGATCGAGAACACAAAACGTTTCAGCCGACGAAAATATTTCAAAGCAACTATTGGTTACGAAACACCCACACAAACTCATCGTGAATAGAGGAGGACAAGAAAATGAGGAGGAAAAAATAGCATCACAAAAATCTCAGAAAAAGCATACCTGTGGGTTAATCCATCTGTTTCTCTTGTGAACAACTACGGTGTCCTTGAGAAGAAGTGTTGAGAGTCGGTACAGTATTTTGAGAGGTTTTCTTTATGTAAGTGACGGGAAGTGGGGGTAAAAAGAGCTTTACCAAAAAGCTGAAATTTGGACTTTTTTGAAAAGCTCCAAATTTTAGCTTTTAAAAAAGTTATATTTGAGCTTTTGAAAAAGCTGTTTCTACTCTAAAAGTACATTTGAAATTTACAGCCAAACACTTACCTTTTCCCTAAAATAGCTTTTGCGGTAGATAAAAATACTTTTGGACCCTCCAAAAGTTGAACCAAACGGAGGCTTAAATAGATGGCTTAGATCCTCTGACACAGGGTAGGGCTAGAGTACCCGAGTCAGAGGATCAGGTCCCGTAATAAGGATGGTTTAGGGAGATATGATTCGGTTCAAAAAGGTTGCCGATTCACGTTTACATCAAATTCATATTTAACATATGCCGATTTTCAATATTTTGGAACTATCTAATCTCAATCGAATGATAAGCTAACCTACCATAATGTTCTTCTAAAACAACTCTTGAGTCGTTAGGATTCTATTTTGATTTTGTTAACATACTCTTAATGACTAATATTTCTTAATTATCTATATAAGAATATCCTATAAAGTGTTTGTGCGTGAGTTAATAGAGAAAAAATTCAATTATCCAAATTATGTTTTTTTTGATTAAAACTCAGTTGTAGGTTTTTCAATTTGGTATCAGACCGTCAACTTGTGAATCCTTGCACGTGTATCAAAACATCGATCCCTTTCCAGCCATCTTCCGCAAAAACAAAAACCAAAAAAGACCCAAGCCTTGTTAGCTGAACAATGGCCAACAACTCCTCAGTCAATGTGAATGCGTTCGTTACGTTGAAACTTACCACCAAGAATTATCATCTGTGGAGAGATCAAATCCTTTGTCTCGTTAAGAGCCAAAAACTGATGACTTTTCTGACTGTAGCTAAACCACAACTTGACTTACCCGAAGGAGGCGATAAGAGTGATCCTGCCAACGCCGAAGTAGTGAAGGCGTTGGAGGATTGTAGTGAAGGCGTTGGAGGATTGGGAGTTGATTGATTCAACTATAAAAGGTTGGATTCTTGGCTCTTTATCGGATGATGTGATAGGCGTGGCTTTTGGGCTTGAGACATTGAAAGCTATTTGGGATGCACTGAAATATGAACTCGTGCAATCAACCGAAGAGCGTATTTTTAATGTTAGAAGATTCATATTGATTGACATGGTTGGTCTTAAAAGTCCTGAAACAAAAGCCAAGTTCAGTTCTCTTACTCAAATTCTCATAAATCTTCTCCCATTACATTCAAGAAATATTCTTCAACAATTTTTGAACAAGATCGATGCTCATCTGCAAGATACCAAAAAGAAACTGCTTCCTTCCATGGAAGTTTAGAAAGTTACTGGAGTATCCCAAGGAGTCACCGATCTTCCTTTAAGCTCTTTGCTTCTCAGAGAGTTTCATGGCAGAGAACAAGTCCAAGTGCTCGTGAGCTTTAGCTATAGGTTGTTAATCAACTCCATGATTAACAATGAAAAAGAATCCATGTTTCCTGCAAGCTTCATTGACAAGTTGACAAGCTTTTCAGACAACTGAAAAGGTCTCAATGATCGGGCCAAATTAATTGAGATGTTATATGAGATTGGTATTGGAGAACTGACGCATCAAACACAATGGCTGTCATCTTTGTTGTTCTATTTTGATTTCATAAGCTTGGTAAGGAGGATCGCAACTATCAGGATGTAACTATCACAACCTCCTCCCATTTGTTAGCTATAGGCAATTTAAACGCACCGTTTAAATGGATGTGAGACCCACTTCTATTTAAATAACTTATTTGTAAACTATTGCATGTACTTATAATTTATTATTCAACAATAATAAAAAATTCAAAGAAGTCTATGATTTGGCATTAAGTCTATAAAAAATAATGATATCGTCATTAAAAGTTGAAAATTTATACAATCATTAACTCAAGTTTTGTGGTTGAGTGGTAAGGGACTCATCCACCTTTAACTAAAAGTCAGGGGTTCGATCCTTGATTTTGGGTATGGAACAGCTTTAAATCCTTGGGTTAGTTGTCTCATCCTGTGAAGTATCTTTCCATCAGTGAGGGGATTAGTCACTTGATCCACCGGTGGATACTCTGGTCAAAGAAAAAAAAAAAAAAAAACAATCATTGGCAACAATTTGATATAATTGGGCCTCGACTATTATTAGTTCGGCCCAATCGGATAGCCAAGACCCACCTTTCCCATTTGCTAGCTTCCCTTGCACTCTTTATCTTCGCGGGAGAATTCTCCCTTTACATAAACCGCGCCAAAATGTCACAAATTTTCAGTCTTCAGGGTTTCTATTCTGAGTCTACTTGCTGTCATGGAAATTGAGCAACGTTGGATCGTCGACGCAAAACCCTAGGATATGGGGAAGAGAAACAGTGCTATTGTTTTGTCTTCCGATGATGAAGATAACGATCGCTCTTCTGCTTCGTATCGGAGCTACTCGAAGCCGAAATCAAAACCGTTTGTCACCCTCACTAACGGTAGAGAACCGAAGAGGCCTCGTGCATCGGGTCCCCGATCACGTTTGAGCAGAGAGCCTCGCGATGGGAATGAGGTGGATGATTTATTTGTTTCATTTCTCAATGATTATTGGTTTTCTTATTTCTTGGATTAGTTGTAGAGGATTGTAAAAGTTCTATGTTTTTTATGCAGGTTTGGTTCCGTGATGAAGATTTTGATGAATTATTGTCTTGGTCCAAGGTACCTTCGGGTATGCTTTGGTTATTGGATTTTGTTGCATGGTTGTAGTTTGGTTTTGTTAATCATGTTAAGTATCTCTTTTTTTTTTTAATGCTTTTTTTCTTAGTTATTTCTTTATGGATTCTATTGAAGATGACTGGAAGGGGAGAGTTGAATTCGGTTGTGGAAGGAATGATGTGAAGGAATTATGGGTTGATAAGTATGCACCACGTTGCTTTGAAGAACTTGCTATTAATAAAAAGAAGGTTAGTTTTTTAGCTTCACAATTTGGTGTGTCAGATTGTTTGTTCACATGATTGATTGTTGGAATCTGCAGCTTCAAGAAGTTAGGGCGTGGCTTGAGGAGAGAATGAGAACTTTAAAGGTAGCTCTATAATTATGTATTGTTTTATACTAATGATTATAAATCATATGAAAGAGGAGTTCATTTCTTTTTCTGTTACAACATGGAAGAGGAGTTCTATTGTTAATATTACGTGGTGAATGCGTGTATTAAGTAAATCAACATTCACTTTTCATACGTTTGTTGGAGTACAGCTATTTCTGTTTCACTTTTGTGAACTTTTGAAATATAAAAAACTTACAGATGAGGCTGTGAAAATATAAGAGAGCGCAAAGAATAATTAGTTCTATATTTCAAAGTGCTTTTCAGGGTTTTGTGTAGAATACAATACATGGACACACCTAAGTTGTTTGCTTCATACCAAGCAATATATTAGGTGCTTGATTTGGGGCTTTGGATCTTAGAGCTTCAAGAAGAGGGAAAATGTTATGAATCATTAATCTTTTATCATTTTCTATTCTTGATTCTTTTATCATTTTCTATTCTTCTTTTAAGATCCTACAAACTGTACCTTTTATCACCTTTTTACAGGATGATTTTAGACGTCATGCTCTTGTCATAACTGGGCAAGCTGGTGTTGGAAAATCTGTAAGTTTTTGTTCTTATATTATTGGAAGCCTGGTTACTGTATTTGCAATCTGAGATGTTTGATTGGCTCTCAAATTTTGTGTAATGTTTACTGACTGATACTTGTATGTTTGGTTATTATCATGTAATACATTGACAAAATACATTTTTATATACGATATGTAGTGTTCTTATAAGCGTGTTTATATTTTCAAAATTTTGTTAGTTTTCAAAATACATCCTTAGAATGATTGTACTGTCTGTGTATTGGTTAATGGCCAGTGATTGTTCTTGAAATTTATATTAGGTTATTGACTCAAGCATATGGCCTTTATCTTGTTCCTTTGAGAAGAAAAAAGTCAAATATCCTTCATTTTTGTAGGCAACTATCCGATTGATTGCATCTCACTTGGGGGCTACTTTATGTGAATGGAACACACCTACTCCTACAATTTGGCAGGAACATGTGCATAATGCTAATGCAGGTAAGCCGTTAGGGAATCAAATTGATCATTCGTCCTGTATTACCTTGCACAGTAACTTTTAAGAGAAGTTGCATAAATCTCTGATATAGTTTTTAACTCGGATAAAATTTGTATTCGCTGAGCATATGGTCGAAGGTGGAACTGAGATGTAATTTCTGCTGCATGGTTGTCATTTGGGCACCAGGAACATGGAAATTTGATTCAAATTTATTTACTTGATTTGTTTGATTAAATTCTTTGATAATGGAAAAGATGATAAACCTAATGATTTCTGTGCTGTTGATTGCATCCTGTTTTATGACAGGGATAAAATATGCATCCAAGTTGGATGAATTTTCCAGTTTCATTGAGAGAGCAAGCAAGTACGGAATTATCCAATCAACGGAATCAAAATCATCTATGATACTCTTGATTGATGATCTTCCTTTGACAAATGGAAGAGCTGCTTTTCGAAGACTTCAAATTTGCTTGCTTGTCCTTGTGAGATCTACACAAATACCAACTGTTATCCTGGTTACTGACTATGGTAAAACAGAGTCAACAGACTGTACTGTACGAAGCATGGAAGAACTTCAGTTGTCTCTTGAAAATGCTGGAGCTTGTAAGGTTACTTTCTTGAATTAGTTCAGTACTAATAATAATCATTTGTTCTTCCTGGATGCATGTGTCAAACTGCTATAAAAACTTTTCAGGTCACCTTCAACCCTATTACTATTAACTCCATCAAGAAGACACTTGTCAGAATATGTAGAGAGGAGCATTGTTCTGTGACTTTTGAAAATATTGATCTTATAGCAAAGGCCAGTGGAGGTGATATAAGACATGCAATTTGTTCTTTACAGCTCTTTTGTATGAAACCAGATCCAGGGTTAGACTTATTTCCGACAAATTCAAGGTGTAGTTATACAGATGAAAAAATCCACAACACTAGTGCTTTAGTCAGTAGATCTGCATTATTATTTGGCCGAGATGAGACTTTATCTCTATTTCATGCCTTGGGGAAGTTTCTGCACAACAAAAGAGATACTAATGTTACCAGTGTATCAGGTATCTTCTTGATTATCTTGAGAATGTTATATTATTCAAAAGTCCAATGTTGTTTTGTGGGAAAAAAGGGCACTACTACCTTTTACTTGGGAACAGATCATGATGCTGTTCTTCTTCTAGGGCCTGCCTCGTTATTATCTTCTGAATCTATTTCCTTTTCATTGTAGACCAAGATTCCTTTAGTATACAAGAAAACTTCTCCAGGTTTCCATTGAAAATGGACTCTCCAGAAAAGGTCCTCTATCAAGCACATGGGCAAGCCAGGCCAATCACTGATTTTCTGCATGAGAATGGTAGATTCCTCATGCACAAGATTGTCAGTTATTAAATAATTCTGGTCATACTTTCCCTTGCTTGTCTACCTTTTGAGTGTAATGAGATCCAGCTCTTACCATCTTTTTTTCTTTTTGGTTGCAGTTTTGGACTTTTTAAGTGATGAAGCAATGGATGATGCCTGGGTTGTGGGCTCATACTTAAGTGATGCTGATTTCCTTCTTTCTTCATTCCAAGGAGTGTTGACTAGGTATAATGAGGCTGAGAGTTTTCTCCAATCAGTAGCTGCTTCAGTTGCTGTTCGTGGAGTATTATTTGGAAATTCACATCCTTCACCATCAAGGTTGTGCTTGAAGAAATTCAATTACTTGGTCAATGTCTAAAATGTGCTTTACGAATTTTTTAAAATGTGCAGGTGGCACTCTATTCGAAGGCCAAACCTCTGGCAGGTTGACCAATCTATGTTGCTCAATCAGGTAGTTTGGGTTATATCCATTGTCATTCTGACATTGGATATCCTTTATGATTTTGATATTGCTTCTCTTTTGTGCTCTTTGTGTTGCTCATTTTAAATTTATGTGCCCCCCTGTAAAACATGAGAAATCTAACAGTTGAGGCACTCTAATCTCCTTTGGTTCTGGCGTCTATATTTATTATCTGGATAGAATCTTGAACTATGATGGATTTGATAACCATGGAAGAACTACAATAGACTTTTGAGTTGAGACTTTCATTTTTTTATGCTAGCTTTTGCTACTTGCCCTTTTGCAAATCGTGTTCCATTGCTACACTGCATGGTTCTGTGACATGTAAATGTCACTTTGCCTAAAGGTTCTTAGTTATGAGACATCACAATGGTTGTGTATGGAAGTACTTATTGGATTCCTCTTTTTCCCTTAATAGTTTACTGACGCTAATTTCTTGATGCAGAAAGAAATGACAAGGAGAAGATTCAATCCCCACAGGGGATCCAGCTATTTGGATGTTCTAGATATAGTTGCTGATTACAGACCTCTGTTAAAATGGCTTGATTATAGATCATCCAGTTTTGATGGCAGTGAGACGGATGATGAATGTGAGAGGATGAGTTTGGATGGGAATGGAGGCAAAAGTTCAGATGACGAAATTGAAGAGTGGTAAGAAAAGTTGAAGCAAGCAGCCGTAAATAGTTTCTCGCGTGTGAAATTAACCTTATGGTCATTGCTTTTTTCCTTCCCAAATTGAAGCTTTCAGGAAATAAGATGTAAATTGATTTTCTCTGGGGAAATCTGGTTCAATCTAGCAGAGTTATTGGTTCTTGTTTGGATTCCGGCGCCTCATTGATACTCATTTATGTTTTAACAACTCGGATAGTACGATGTACAGGAACGTGAAGAGACCATAATCTGGGTAGCTTGTTAAGATAAGATAGTTAAAAGGAATGCTGATATTGGTCTTAAAAGTTAAAAGAATGCTGATATTGATCTTAACTTAGGCCTTAGGCTGCAGTTGACATCGTGAAAGCTCCCTTGGGTTCAAATGTTTAGGCCTTGCGTTAAGAAGTTAAATGAAATGAAATGGAACTTTATTTTTTCTACTTGGGGACTTGCTAGTCGCTCAAAGTTGACAAGGTGCTTGATTTGAATAAGTGGGTATAATATTATACACAAAAAAATCCATACAAGATGCGCTTAGGAAGCATTGATCTCGAGCATGCCTTAAGAACAAAAGGAAGCTACCTCCGAGGAGGAGCTAACAAGATAATTTTACAACGGCTGCTGTGAACTCTAGTGCTGCCTCTATGAGGGAGCTAGACTTGTATGAATAACAATAATTTCGTCGTCTCGTTACAAAAAAGTCACACTGGACTTTACCTAAAAAATACCACTAGCATTGGGTGTTGAATAAGGGGCATTATCAGGCAAGTTGTTCCAAAAGAAAATGAAAGAAGATAATCGAATCTGCGGGTCATCCAACTATCATTCTCATATACATAATCGACAATTGCTGCCTCCATCCTAATTGGCAAAGAACATGATCAGTCAAAGGCCCCTTACATAGCCAATCATGTAGTTAAAATCCCACTCCTTTTCTACTTCCCTAGCTCCGTTTAATGTCCTTAGGATATCCCGACCTTAAAATAAATTCAAGTCCTCCATCCCTTTTAAGAAGTGTCCAAGCAAAACCTCATAAGAAATGTGGTATTCACAACGTTAGCATATACTGAAAATATATGGATCTTAAACCTAGAGATTAATGCATACATGAAACTTAAATGTAGGAGATTGAGTAGCGTGCAATTAGGGAGTAATTATGGTCTCTTTCCATTCTTGCATATCTCCCTATTAGTATAAATATCACTTTTGTATGATTTTCAGAAATATAGAGAACTCTCTCTTTTAAAGTCCTTTCTTCTCTCTATATTAGTATGTGTTTCCTCAATACAAAAGGTAAAAATTTCAATCTTATATAATTGGCTTAATGGAGATACTTTGATTGTCTAGTAGATATATAGTATATCAAACTCTTCGACTCTTCAAAATGATTACAATAGTGCAAACCAAATCTTAAATCTCGTTCCCACATGCCATCACAAAGTTGCTATCGAAGTTCTATCTAAACAAAAGAAACCTAAACAATGTCATTTTATGAACTTTTTTTTTCACTAGGTCTCTGCAAAACATGATGTTTCATACCAACTACGCATATAGTCTAGTTAACATCACCACATGTTATAGAGTCAATTGTCACGTATTACCTAGCCAAGTGCTACATCTTTACTTGGGTCTTGCATTTGTCAACTCAGCTAACATGTCATCACCTCATATCATTACTTGGGTCTCATATTTGCCCATATCATCACCTATGTTATCATTAGTTCGATTGAGTCAATTCAGTTTAAATCTTAGCCAATTTACGTCAAATCTCCATAAACCACTACTTTGATTAACTGGTTCAACTATTTTCTTATTTAGTTCTCTCTTCATTCAGGCTAGTTCCTAAAGTTTTTGGGTGCTTTGAACTTAATTTTGAGGTTAAATTAGCTAAATTATGCTTCTCAAAACATGTTCTCTCTTATTTCTTGTGGTGTTCTGTTACTTTGCAGATAACTTGTTTATGCATTATACATGCTTCTAGACTTCTCCGATACATCCTTCAACCAATTAATGTCACATTTGATGGCTCTAATTATGATTTACAGGTTCAGAAGATGTGTAGTTTTTTTTTAAAAGACTTGATTCTATGAAATATAATGACCTGTGAAATTCAAGCTTATTAAAAAAGAAAAATGAAGATATAGATGCATTCACTAGATGCTTAGTAACACAAGACATAAATTATCAAACTTCAACATGGTTCTACAATATATGTTAAATTTATCAAGTTAGACAGACTTTGCATATTTTACATTGCTAAAGAGGTACAATTTTTTTTAATGGTATTTTATCTCTAATGATGTGAACCAATTTTAGTTACATTGACACCTTCATTGGATACAACAATAACCTAGCCAACTATTTTTGATTATGTATCTAAATTGCAAGTACTTTGAGATTAATAGACACTAAGAGATCCTACATGACCTAATATTAAAGCCACTATTATTTATGCTAATGTTCATGATCGTAAGCATATTTGGTAATTGTTCATGACTATTAGAGATGGTTGAGTCCATCCACAACTCTCTTTTTCATTGAGATTATTTATCTAATCTTGATATTATGGTCAAAATATTAATCACAAAAAAGGATTTGACTCAACGTCTTTAGCATAGAAAAGTCTATAACACCTATAGATGTTGTTCTTATCAGTCAAACCTCATCCTATCAAACCTCTACCCCTCAGAACTTAGCTAAGAAGTCTTAAGGTGTTTTGTTACTACTATAAAAAAAGAAGAAGTGATCATCACATCTTGAATTGCAAAAAAAACCCTAACAAATTTCTAGACAAAGTAACTCTTCTAAGTAATCTTATACTAAATATACTATTGATGCCGCTGTTACCACAAAGGGTCAATAGAGAACACATGTTCCAATTTCTCCTTGAAAAATTTAATGTTCTCCTATAACTTCAACTATATTCTAATATTATTTCTTCTCATTTCTTATTTGTCACATCAAGTGCTTCATCTTTATAATACTTTGATTTAGCTTTTTGCAACTACATGACCTCTAGCTCCTTTATATTTGAATTTTTAACCACTCCTTTTGTTTCACATGATGTTTATATTAATGATGATTCACTATGCATATTCAGAATATAAGCATTGTTCAAATACCTAAGTTATCTTTACCTAATACTTTTCTTGTTCTTAAACTTTCTTTAAATCTCATATCTATTAGTCAATTATATGAATTTTGTGTTAAATTACTTTTTAGGTCGTAGTTGTACCATACAGAATCTATATATAAGCAAGATTCAGGGGACATGGTGTAAGTTTGGATGGTTTGTTTGAACTTATTTTTCTTTACCTCCCATCCAAACTTATTACTGGTACTATTACATCCTATCACTGACATTCTCGTCTTGTTCTTCTCTCTAATATTAAGCCAAGACATTTAATTTCTAGTGATTATTTGGGTTATGTTAAACTTTGATTATGTTTCATGTCAACTGTCTAAATGTCATATATTACCTTTTTTTAATAATTATTATATTTCTTTATCATCTTTTAATTTGATTTATTCTAATATTTGGGGACCTAGTTCTAATAACATTATGAGTAGTTTGTGATATTATGTAATCTTTATTTTTGATGATTCTTTTAACTATACATAAATTTATCTTCTACAATATTGGATTGAGTTTTTTTTATACATATTCTCACTTTATAAATTTATACGAGAAATGCTACCAAAAATTAAGGCACTCCAAAACATAAACTCCTCAATAGTTTTAGCAATAAAATTAGGAACAACAAAAGAAGAGTCAAATTAAATGTGTTATAGTAATATGTGAAACTTGAGTGTATCAACCAAATAGCCTCAAATTTGTAAGGCTTTGAAATTTGATCATAAACCATCGAAACAATAAATTGGCGCAATGATTTGAGGAAAATTTGGATAAAGGCAACACCTTTCCTCTTCAAACACAAATTGTTAATTATAATTGCAAAATGTTTTTTTCAAATAATAACTCTTTTATTAGTTCAAGCAAATGGACAACAAATTTTAGGTCAATCAAGTTACAACAATTAATGAACTCAACAAACCTCTAACTTTCATAGAGTTTAGAGGTTCCCACTCTCTTTTTCTACCTAAGTGGAACATGAATAAAATCAAAGTTATGAGTACCATATCATCCTGGACAGTATTGGCCAAAAAACGATAAGATATAAAGTAATTTCATATTGGGATTTGGTATCAGTCAGTACCAACTAATACCAAAATATTGGCTAGTTACCAAACTTAATAACAAAATTTTAAAAGTAAGGACTAAATTGAAAATTTGAAAAAATTAACCCTAAACTTACTTAACCCCCTTCCTTACCTCAGTACGGCTTGCGCCTCTCTCACAGTCTCACTCTCATCTCACTTATTTTCTCTCACTCTTAGCCCTTAGGTTAGCTCGTCGCCTGCCCATTGCACCCAGCCATACTCGCACCCAGTCTCACCTACACATAGTTGCACTCGTACCTAATCACACTCAACCCCAGTTGCACTGCACTCATACCTAGTTACACCTGCAGTGCACCTACACGTAGACCTGTCACTATACCTACTAACCTGAACCACTAAACCATAATCCGCACTCATATATGCTGACCTGACCCACACCTCTCTAAGGATTCAATGAAGATTGCCAAAAAAAAAGTGTATTTGTGTTATGTAGTAATTCAATGAAGGTTGAAAAAATTGTGTATTTTTTTCTACAATCTTTGTGTCTTCGAGATAGGGATTCAATGAAGGTTCAAAAAATGCAACAAATTTAATGGAATTATAGATTATGGAATTATGGAATATGGATATTGAAATATTGAATTGTGTTGATTATTGATTTGAATATTAAATTGTGTATTTATGTTATGCAGAATATTGAATACATATAAATTAATATTGAATTGTGAATTTACGATGAATTTTATATTTATGGCTTGTGACTCTGTGTTGTATAGTAACTATGTATGTTGAATTATTGGTTCTTAGTGAATTGTGATAGATGAAATTAAATTGTGCAGTGTATCATTAATGTTGACCCTTGGGTATAAAGTTAATTTGAGTAAGAACTAAGATTGTTAATTAAAATTGGTCAATAAAAGATTGTTAAATTAAAGATAAGAATTATAATTTCAATAATAATGTTGATTAAAATTAGTTAAGAAAGCAAAATAATGATAAGCATTACAAATTGAATTGCATAAGTAAAAAAAATCGATTAGTTTATAGTTGATTTATATGATTACAAAAAATAGGTTGTAAACTTATAAATGTGAGTTATGGTCGAAATTGATTAGGTTATAGTTGTGATTGGTTGAATTATGTATTCATACAAAATGAGTTATATTAGACGTACATGTGTAATTGTTAATGTTGAATTATTGGTTCTTGGTGAATTGTATTGGATGAAATTGAATTGTGTAGTCTATGTTGACTCTTGACTGTGGAGTTAATTTGAGTAAGAAACTAAGAATGTTAATTAAAATTGGGAATGAAATATTGTTAAATTAAAGTTCAGAATTAAGATTTTATTAACAATATTGATTGAAATTAGTTAAGAAACAAAATAATGATAAGCATTACAAATTGAATTGTCTAAGCAAACAAAATATATTAGCTTATACTTAAATTATGTGATTACATAAAATAGGTTATGAACTTATAGTTGTGAGTTATGGTTCAAATTTAATAGGTTATAGTTGTGAGTGTATACCTTTATGGTTGAATTATGTAATCATCCAAAATGAATTATATAAGATGTATGTGCTTTTGTGTTAGTTTTGAGTTAAATAATATATATTTTGTGATAGTAGTTGATAATGAAATTAAATGTTCTTTATTTTGATATGAAGTTATTAATTTAATTTTGACATATGTGTTAATTTATTTTACAGATAAATAGAGGGAAGTAAAGTACTTTTGAGAATTCGGTTGCTTTAGGTATAGGAAGATTCGATGATCCAGCATGGGCTCATGCCAGATTGGTTCCTAGAATGAAGAGACATATTATCTATTTGTATTATAACGAGAATTTGAAAGGTGAGAGAATCACCAAATTAAGGAAGCATTTAGATGGAGTTAAAAAGCAAGTTATGATGCAGAGCCTTTTTAAAAAGTGAGTTATGATGTGAAATAGTAAATGAAGACTTAGCTTGAAGAATATCAACAAGAGAAAAATAGAAGGCAAAGATTGAACTATGAAATTAGTAGTGAAAGTTCTTTTGCTAGTAGTGCAGAGCCTTTTTAAAAAGTGAGTTATGATGTGAAATAGTAAATGAAGACTTTCCTTGAAGAATATCAACAAGAGAAAGATAGAAGGCAAAGATTGAACTATGAAATTAGTAGTGAAAGTTCTTTTACTGGTAGTCAAGATGATAGTACGGATGTTGAAAGTAGTAGTATTCCTACCTAAAAAGAAGGAAATGTTGTACCTGAAGTTAGGAAAAGAAGAAGATATGTATCTAAGTTTCTTGTACCATGAACAATTCCTAAAGGTCAGCCTTTAATCCATAGTGCCTTACAATTGAGAGAAGCAGCTCATAATATAGACATGACAATGGCTAGATGGAGGTATGATTTAGGTACAACATTTAATGTTACTCAATCTTATTATCATCAGCTTATGGTGGATGCTATTGCCTCCTACAGTCCAGGATACAATGCTTCTTCAATTGATGACTAAAGAGGTAAACTTCTAAGCAAGTCTGTTTATGAAATAAAAAGTTATTTGGATCAAAAAAGAATAACTTGGGCTACTTATGGGTGTTCAACTTGTGTGATGCTTGGACAAATAGAAGACCTAAACTTATTATTAATTTTTTGGTTTATTCTACAAAAGGATAATGTTTTTGAAGCCTATTGATACATCTGGCCTTGTTAGGAATGCCCATACTTTATTTCAAATATTTGATGAAATTATAAAAGAAGTTGAGCTATAAAATATTGTTCACTTCATCACTGACAATGATTCTACTTATAAAGCAGATGAAAGAAGATAAGAATTATAGCTATAAAATATTCTACTTATAATTCTTTTTTATTGCACTCCTTATGTTGCACGTTATATTGACTTAATGTTGGAAAATATAAGAGATGTTAGGTATTTTCCTATAATTGAAAAGATTGTGCAGAAAGCAAAAAAGGTGACCAAGTTCATCTACAATCGTGCATGGATCTTGAATTTAATGAAAAAGAATTTCACCAATGGTAGGAATTTGTGTTGTGCTGCTATTATAAGATTTGTAACTAATTTCTTATCATTTCAGTGTTTTATTCTGATGAAGATGAAGTTAAGACAAATGTTTATAGGTGATAAGTAGGTTACATGTAACGCCCTCTTACCGTAGGGTACATACTGGGACGCCCGCAGGTCATTCCGGTACATATCCTACGACAAGGAAGAAATACGAACAAACACCACTATATTCCACATGGCATCATAATAATGAAGATCAATATAAAATCACAACTTTTGAAACCAAACCTTTTTCCATTTCATTTCATCAAAACAGTAATTTACACAACTGTCATTATGTACTATTTGTCCATAATTTCCAAAAAAAAACCTAGTACAAACTGTTATATAACAAGGAATAATACATCAGCCCTAACTAAGTCATCCCAAAAGTCCTAGCTGACCGACCTGTGAGCCATAACTTCTCTTGTCAAAATGATCTATACGGCTTCCTCTGGAGCTAGGGGTCGACTCTCGATCCTGAAAAATATGTTACAATTTTGGGTGAGTTTGCGAGCTCAGTGAGGAACTATCATCGATGGTTCACCCAATTCATGCAGCACTCAAGTAAATCACAGATTATTTCACAATAGCAAATTCATAAGTACCACATGATTGTTATCACACAAGTAATAGGCATTCTTGCCTTTCACCCAATCAAATTATTCAATCAAATGAATATGAAATGTGTATGTGACACTTTCCCATTTTATTACGGTGTTGTAACCAAACGCCTGAACTGTCCCAATATGGGCGCATTAATCGGTGAGCCTGTGGCTCTGAATCACTATAGGATCGAGGCCCTAATACGTTGAGCTTTTAGCTCTCGGTGGCTGCTCCGGTCACAGCTGCCATTAGCTGATCATGCATTCATGTATGAAATGCATATGTCCCAATTTAACAGTAAATGTGTCACAATTAAGCAGTAACTGTATCACAATCAATTCACGTGTCACAACTTATCACATCAGAAGCAAGTAATTCACAGATTCACAAACAGAGAACACTTTTATGTCATAGCTCCCAATACATTGGACCTTCTGTCCGGAATTCACAGTCATAACCAATCACAAAATCCACCATTATTCACCACAGTAGATATATAATAATTGAGAGAACCATCTAGGTTACTTACCTATAACTTCCGAGCTAATGCCTGGAAGTCTTAGCAACGTCGGTGGATCGACGCTCCAAAAGTGCCTCTATAACGGTCAAAATATATCAACATTACCAAATGTACAATCAGAATTATTTACTAATGCACATGTAGCAATTAAAATGTGTACAATGCATGTTCGTGACATTCCCGGTATCATTCCATAAAATACATTACAAAATGTTCCCCTATGTCATAGGAAACTATAAACACCAAAATTACTCAATTCGGATCTCTATAGGTCCAAATATTGATAAAACATGGACCAGAAAACAATCACTCAGATCCACATCAATTTCACCTCTAAAATTTCCCAATTTCACATAGAAATGAAATTAAATATTTCAAGAATCCGATGCCTCGAGAATCAGGTCAATTGGATGTCGGATGAAAAAGATATAAGCAAAAGAAGGCATAAACCAAAAATTAAACACATACAAAAAAATAAAAAGAAAAGTGCTTCCTCATGAGGGCGAGGAGCGTCGCCCTCGCGAGCGGCAAGTTTTCAGCTCGCCTCGCCCCTCGCGAGTCATCGCACTCGCGAGGGGGTGAGCTTTTGCCCCAACAAAACCGCTCGTGATCTCGAGTCGCGGAAAAATGATCCGGCTCGCGATCGATGAGTCACCAAAGAAAAACTGCCATCTCGCGGTCGCAAATTGCTAAATTTCTTCCTTCTCTTCTCCCATCTGAATTTCCAACATGTATATCTTTTCATACAAGTATCCAAAAATTACAAATAAGGTCTCATTTGAAAGATAGCAGAAAACCCTACAAGTTCTTTCAAGGACTCTTAAACCAATTTCACCTCTATGGGTGTCAAAAATTCAATCAAAGATACTGCCTAATCATATTGTTCCCAAAACAGAATGTCATTCTTATGAAGGTCATAAATTCCCATTCCCTTTGCTAAAAATTCCAAGTTTTATATCAAAAGAAAGATCAAAACAGGCTCTACAACTTTCATGAACAATTTGGAAGCAAATTCAACCTCTAAACAAATCAAATTCTCAATCAAAGTTTCTGCCAATATAAGTCATCTTCAACAGTAACACCATCTTCCAAAAATCATAACTCCTTACCCAAATGTCCAAAAAATCCATACTTTATATCAATAAAAAGTTCAGAAAATATACTACAATTCTCATGAAGGACTTAGGAGCAAATTTCATTTCTAACTAGGTCAAAATTTCACACGAATGTTGCTGCCCTGTTTCACATTGTGAAATCAGCATATTACCTAAACCAAATCCAAACTTTACAAATTCATAACTTAAAATCCCTACATCCAAAATTCACATATTATACATCATTACAAAGCTGAAACATTCCTCTACAACTTTCCTTGGGACCATTTGGGCTAATTAAAATCACAACAGTCCAGAATTTGGCATCAATGTATAATCATCACAAAACCTACACTTAGCATATTTTCCAGCACAAAGCACATCAACATCTGAAAGTCAACAGATCACTACTCTCAACCTAGACATTGAAAAATTCTATACTTAGTGGAGATAGAAAGATGACAAGAAAATCTTCAAGTCTCATGAAGACCAATTTAGCCAAATCTGTCTCTAACATCCTAGCGAAATTCTTCAAAGTTTTAGGTTACATATCTCGTATTACTGTTCATGCTGTACACATAACTCACTTTCAAGGCAAAATTCAGACCTCTTCAAGCCACAATTAAGTATCACTTCCTTAACAAGAAATGTAACCAAACATCTCAGGATTAATTCCAGCCAACAATCACCTCAATTTCTCAACCATGTAAAAAGTTATGATCAAAACATTGAAACATATATAAAGTCAATTTTCCAGCTTTTACACCTAAACTAATTCCTATCACTTCCATGACATCTCAAATTTCCATTCATCAAATTCTACCTCATCCATCATCAATCATTTATATTCATATACCTATGTACTCCAAACACAATTTCTATGTAATTAAATTCTCATAACATCACAATCATGCATTTAATTAACAATTCATGATGTAAAACACAACTCTTATCTAGTGAGGCTTCCAAATCCTCTTAGCTTCAAAATATCATAACCTCTCTAACTTCCCACCATAATACATTATCATCATCTCTTCAAGAAAGGCTAGGTTAGGTTTTTAGACACAAGATGAAGAAATGGCAAAGACCTTGAAGTGGCTAGGGTTGAATAAAATAAAAAGCACATGGAGAGTGAGTGAGGGGTATCATGGTCGTATGGAGAAAAAGAGGAAGCATAGAGTAGAAGATAAAAGACAATGAAAATTCAAGAAACCAAATGAAGATAGCCTTGATAAAAGAGAGTGTCGTGGGCTATAATCATAGACATTAAATGCTTAACAAGTGTCATGACACATGTTATGACACTTACCACATAAAACAAAATATCAAATTAACAACTTGTAATAATGAAACTTAATAGTATTTAATCTCTAGCCCAATTTTCGATGGCTCTAATCCAATAGTTCCTAAAATCATTTACCTCAATTTTCAGTGCCATTAGATAGAAAATTTTCAGTACCGGAAACCAATCAGTCCGCCACTTGGCGATTTTTTCGGTCCGAAAATTTTCCTTGAAAAATTTCAGAAAAATTTCTAAATTTTTTCAAAAATATAAAACGCATAACAATCCACTCCAATTAAATTTTCAAGCACAAAAACCACATTTTTCACAACAAATCACATGTAGGCACATATACCGGGAAATGTCATGAATGCATGTACAATCATTTTCATGTGCAAATTTCACTATTCACGTGTAATAGTACGCATGAATATTTCAAAATAATTCTAAATACCTTTAGCCCTTTTCAAATTAATATTCTACCCTTCCCATCGAGGTGGGATGTTACATTAATAATAGAAGACATAACTTCAAAACTAATCACTATAAGATATATCTAAGGGTTAATCTACTCTAAGTAACAACAAAGGATTAGTTCCTAATAATAGAAGACACAACTTCAAAACTAAAGAAAAATCAGAAAAATTAAATTTTAGTCTTTAAAAATCCACTTTGAATGTATTTTCTTGCTTGTTCTTCATTCTCTCTATTGTTTTAGGTCTTCAATTTATATTCTTTTGGCCTCCTCTTCAAAAATTAGGCTTTTGAGTTGTACATGAATGTCAACATAGTTGTGTTAATTAAAAATAACAAAATCCTCGAATCTAAAAACAAAAATGGGCTTAAACTATGAACATGTTAGTCTCTAATAAACATGTCTATATTACAGACCAACATGTTGATAACTATGTAACTCTCTAAAACTCTAAAACTACTTATTTTGCTTGAGATATGGCCATGTTGATCTACACAAGCATCAACATGGGCGTCTTCATGCCTGTGTTGATTTCCATCTTCTTTATAACTTGGTCAAAAAACTCCAAATTGTCGTAAACTTATCCCAATTCGTTCCTTTTATTCCAAATAAGTGAATTACAACCCAAAAATATAATATGAACAAATTAAATACCAAAAACAATAAAACATTCAGATAAACAAGCAAAATGCACTAAATATAGCCTAAAATTATAAAAAAAAATTAAGCACTTATCAATAATTCCCAAACCATTAAAAATTCTTATAAATGACTCTCTCTATCTAATAACTCTCTTATATCCAACTCCACAATATCGCCTCAAAACCTACATAGGGACCCAAACTTATATTATACACTCTTCGTATGAAGTAACATGTAATATGGTAGGAAATTGTCAATTATAAAAGAATAAAAATATAATAAAATGAGCAAAAAACTAATTCCCACTACAATATATTAAACAACATTAACCAAAGCTAATAAGACCACATCTTCTACTATGGTACATGTTAAGAAAAAAGTGTTTTATGCACCATTTTCAAGAAAGCATTTTAAATTTAACACATAATAAGGTTAAAACTAACATAAATAATATCATGTATGTAGCATCCCACTCTCAACGGGAAGGGTAGAATAGTAATTTGGCATAGGATGAGAGTGATTGGGCTTAATTAGGACTATTTATGCATACTAGTATTGGTACACTGTGAAATTTGTGCACATGAAAATTTCTGCATATGCATTCATGACATTCCCGGTAGTCGTGCCTAATGCAATTTTATTGTGATTAACGTGATTATTGTGTTTAAAAAATTATTTTGAGTGATTCATAGTGTGTTTTACATTTTAAAGAATTTTTAGGAATTTTTCTGGACTTTTCTGGAGAAAATTTTAGGACCGAAAAAATCGCCAAGTGGCGAACCTGTTGATTTTCGGTATCGAAAATTGCTATCCAATGGCACTACAATATTGGGTATATTATTTTGGGATTGAAATTAGGGCCATTGGAATTAAATGGGTCAACCTTTTATATTAGGGTTTCTTAAGAAATCCTATACATATTTTGTCTTACCTCTATTTTGTCTTTTTCTTCTTTATGCCAAGTGTCCTTAATGGCTTTAAAGCTTTTGTCTTGTTCCTAGTCCTTAATTTTGGCTACTTCAATTGCAAGAAGGCAAAAACTCATTTATTCTTGCTTAGTCCTTCATTCATCCGAAACATCACCTCTCTTCCTCTCCATCGATTTTTTTCTCCTTCTTTAAGTAACACTTCCTCCAACCTTAAGAGCCTTCCTTCATGCATCCAAGCTACTTCTTTTCATGATGATGATAACCTTGTGTGAGGATTAGAAAGTAGAGAAAGTGGAGAAGTT
>JANIHZ010000210.1:16871092-16881747 GCA_027478365.1 Erythroxylum rufum | reverse complement strand
ACATCACAAAACATACATAAACAATTTTTATTTCTAAATTTCCAACAACTAACAATTTCATTTCCAACAACAAATAATTTCAACCATCACAAATTCACAATTCACAAAATAATCAAATATACATAAACAATTTGCATTTTCTTTTTGCAAAAAAACCCTGGAAATTTTTCTTTTTACAAGAAAGCCTCTAAAAATTTTAAATTTTTAGTACTAGCCAATATATGACCTGTATTCTGAATATTGACGGCTTACACGAACCCGATACATGAACATTACCTTCTGTATCGTTTTTTGGCTGGTACAATTAGAGATTCATAACCCTAACATAAACATAAACAGATTACAATCGACAGTTCAAAAAAAATTATGCAAGAATCTGCATTTGGTTCATTTCAACCTTATTCATTTATGATTAATATTTTTTAAATTGTTTAATTAAAAAATTGGATCAAAAGTTTACAAAAACCATTTTTCAGTGTAGCTGTAATCTAATCAGGATTAATTTCTCGATTGCTTGGCTGAATGAGCCTCGGGTAAAATTCAGTATGGCCTGAATTTGACATGCTTTTCTTGTTGCTTCCTCCCATTAATGTGCCTGCAGGTATGCAGTCATGATTAAAGCTGGAGTTTGTCACTTAAAAGCAAACAACTTTCTGGATTAAACATTTTGTTTTCACTTCCCTATTGCAAGAACCCTACAGATAAAGCATAATATAAAAAACCAAAAATTTCCCCTAGTCTTGAACATTTCACAACCTCTTGTTCCTATGCCCACGGAGCAAAGGTAGATGCCCCCACGCAAAAACGAAAAGTCTGCCACTGATGCAATGCTTCTGATTGCTCTTCCATATAATATGCAGCTATCTCCATAACTTTCTTCCTCAATGTAGGTGATTATCTGTTCTATTTACAGGAAAGCAATTACCACCTCGTGTCTATTATTATCCTAATCTCTTGGTCTCTCAAGGTAATATCCTCTTCACATCATGTTCCTGCTCAGCACTTTTGGCCTGATTGTATACTGACTCGAAAGCGTGCATACAGACACTTGAAAATCCAACTATTGCCTGGAAGACATGTGGGAATCCCATCTGCAGATTGTTTAATGTCATTGCCCTTGTTATGCTGACGGATTTCTCGTGTTTACTCTTTTCCTCTTCTGCCTTCGCTCTCAGGATTTCTACCTTTCCTCGCTTCTCTGCAACTGGGTCTTTGCTTCTTGTGCCGCCGGGAGTTTCAGGAATTGAGTAGGGTCCATACTTGCTCTCCAGTGACCTAAGCTCAGCTACCTTCTTCTCAAACTCCTTAAATGCAGATTCAGATTTCTTCTTCTGTTTATGCTCCTCTGCTTGTTGGACCACTATGGCATGGATTACGGTCAAGAAACTCTTGATTCCTTCAGATGCTACTTTGTCAGGAATGCGGTCCACTGCATGGTGCCACTCTTCACATAAAGAGTAAATTTTTGATTCTTTATTGGATATGGAAAAGAGGCTGAGACGGAGCCATCCAGTAAGCGATTGGATGTAATCCCGCTGAGCTTTCACAAGATTGCAAAATGACTGGTGCCACTGCTGGACTTCAAGCTCAAGTTGGAGAGTGGCTTGGCGGTGAATTTCAGATGTCGGTTCTGTTGATGGAATAGTATTGAGATATTTGAGTTGCTGAACTATATGTGTTTGAACTTGGTGAGCTTCATACATGCTTCTCCACATACACATCAACCTGCAAAGCAAGAGAGCCAAGATTAAGTTGGACACTACTTAGATGTCTGCTGACTACTGCAAATATTGACTGATAAAAGGATTAATAGAGTTGCTTGTCCCCTCCTACATAGACGGAAAATAATTTGAGCTATATGTCAAAACAGAATAGAATAGCAATGAAAAATTTGTGGCCTGCAAGGGAATATAATTGCAAACCTATACTGCTAATTCTTGCACACACCACTTAGAACTGTTTAGTTGGCGACCCTACTCATGGAAGGATAACACAAGAGATCACAAGATTGTCTCCCTTGTGATGAAAATGAGTCAATAGAAGTTTAAGAATAAATGTTCCGCAGACTTTCACTTCATTATAATAAAGGTCATTGCCTCCTAAAGGTCGTACACATCACAGTTCGGAGTCAACTGATATCTCCGAAACAAAACAAATCACTGACCTAGAACAAGCCAGTCAAAACAATTATTATCAGCTGCGCAGGGTAACAATATCCTAAGTTAACTAATTCCCCAGCCCAGATTATTTCCAGTATAAACAGTCAACATAGCAAATAACTGTGTCTTTGAATCATATACCGGCTAAATGCATCAAAGAAGTAGAGGGCATTGCTCTTTTAATGGCCGCAACCAAAAACAAATCCCATTCTAAAACCCTGAAGCAAAGATGCCGCCCTGCCATGGCCATTGCCACAAGTGAAGTGAAAGGACAGTAATGTAAATATAGTGGGACAATGTTAGCTTCCCATTCCATGGGGCTAATAAGTTGGAGTACGAAAAGGGTAGCAGAGATAAGAGTCCTATAATGCAACAGAGACTGACTTGTGAATCAGAATTGGAAAATTATGTTACGAAGTCACGTGAAAACTTGTGGACAACTAGTTTGACCAGACATTCAATGCTTTAAGGTAAATTAAAACATGACAGGGATATAGAACACCAACCCTTTTACAAGTTCAAGGAGTTGAGGATAGAGCTCCGTCTCTCTCAATTTGATGATTTCGGCGGAGGTAGAATCAATGGCCTGTGCAGCAACCATCAGTTGAGACTCCAACTTTTCAACCTCTTTCTTAGTCTTCTCAGTCTTCACATAGTCAGCCCTCTTTACCTCTAGCTTCCTCAGTAAAGCCTCCTTCTTCTCATGCTCTATCTTTATACTCTCAGCACTCTAAACCATCCACAGAAGCACTTAACGAAACGAAAAGAAATACTAAACAAATTATAAAGATAAATTTATGAAAGATGTACGTCTCAATGACCACCTATTGATTAAGCGTGACACCATCAAACCAAATGGTATAACATGGGAAAAGATTATCAAAATGAGAATTCTGCAATAAGATTTGCAGATCTATACCTTGGCCTCCTGGAATAGTTTTTTCTCCCAAGCATATAGCCTCTCCACTGTTGAGCAATGGCTGGTATTCGCAATGCTTCCTCCTGCTACATTACTTATAATAATTCCTTCTCCCATTTTTCCGAAGCCATAAAGCTTCGGACTGGACGAACCCCATGTCCACAATGACGGACTAGTCAAATTGCAACCATAATTATAAACTTTCCCTGCAAGAACAAATAACGCTCAATCCAAATAAGAAATGTGAACAATCTATGAAGTTTATGCTAAATTTCCTTTAATTTTTCTCACTTATTACAACTCCAAGAACACTATACCTCCTTTACTTTGAGTAGAAAAGTTTGAGCTTGAAACCTCTAAAAGCAATGAAAGTTGACCACCGGCATCAGCAGCCTTGAGAAAATATTCATCAACCTCCTTAACGATCTCCACCAAATCTTTACTATTCCTCGAAACCACCATTGCAAGTTCACTTCCACTTCCACTTCCACTCCCACTACCAGTTTCCTTCGAGAATCCGCTTACCATGGACAGCGGCGCCGTAATGCTCGCCGTCCCCGGGGCGGTCACAGCCACTTCAGACGCTGTGGTGGCTGTCAAACCCTCCCACTCCTCCTCCGTCACTTGTCTCGAAGACGACGGCGGCATGAAGGGATCCCAGAAGTCCCAGCTCGACCCCTGCGGCGGAGGAGGAGGAGGTGGCGGCGGAAGTGGAGACGCAGTTATGGATGATGTCCAAGTGTCTGAGCTTGGACTCATTGAGGGTGGCGGTGGTGGGGTTGGTGGCAATTGTTGACGAGACGGCCCATGAGGTGGCACACGGTGGTTGTGTTGGTGGTGGTGGTGGTGCAGAGTAGCTTCCGTGTTGGAGAACTGAAGGAGAGCTGAGCCAGTGCTACGCAGTGAGCGAATGTACATTGCATGCGAAGCAGATACGCTTTGTCTCGCTTTAACAAGCTGTTTCACGTACCTCTTTCGAGCCTTACATCTCGACACCATTTCTTCTCTCTCCTTTCTCGAGTAACAGCAACCCATTTTCTTCTTCTTTTGGTTCTTATCTTCTTAGCTCTTGCTCTTCAAGAACAGATCAAATGGGGTTTCTCTTGGTTTCGGACCAAAAGAGTAAAGTGAAGTGCTTTTTCGAAAGTGAAAGACTTGGACTAAGTTTTGTCTTTAGTGTCGAAAATTTCTGTTGGCAGAGAGATCCAACTTATATTGAAAGCACTGTCGCTGCTTTAGCCTGAAAAATCTTTAACAAATGGCGTATCTTTCATGCGCATTCCGCCATTGATGAGCGTAAAGTTACTTTCTTTTTCATCAAACCGTTATAGTACCTCCACGATTTGCACCATTGCACCTTCTTCCGATCAAAATGTGTCCGGGCTTTTAAGATTACACCGTTCTTCTTCTTCTTCTTCTATGAAAATTTTCTCTCTCTCCTCTGTAGAAATACAGGATTTGGATATACTTGGGTGGTATTGATGCAGAGACAGTGACTTCGGGGCGACCAGAGCCAATGAGTCTTGGGTAGAGAGCCAAACAATTTGTTTATTTTGAATTTCCAGTGACTAAAGTAAAATTACCTCACCACATTCACTACCCTCCAACGAGCAGGACACAGGTCAAGTGTTAAAACTTGCATGCTTGTGATCACTAACCAGTTCCGTAAACAGCAAAAGGGTGTTTTGGTAACTTCGGGATTCCAGAGGTTCCGTGTTAGCTTGAATCCGTTTAAAATGACCAGGGGATTTTTTTTTTTTTTTTTTTTGAAACGTTGGCTAGTGCGCTCAGCGCATATTATTCATGTCCGAAGACAAAACGTCATACAGAAAATGAGGAGGGCATACCCCCCAAACAAAATCAGACATAGAATTGGCCGCCCTGGCTAACGTATGAGCAACCATATTCGCTGATCTCTTAATAAAAGCAGTGGAAATAAATTGATGCTCATTAAGAAGAGCTTTACAATCCTCAATAATCATCGAAAAATATGATGGAAAATGATGAACGGATGTTAGGAATTGAGTAATGATTTGACAATCCGTTTCTACACAAATCGGAGCATAAGAAAGACCTTTTATCCAGCTTAGGGCTTCCCGAAAGCATAATGCCTCACCGACTTGAGGGTCACCCCATCCTGGTAAAATCATTAACTTGCCCGCACAGGTTAGCCCTTTATAGTCACGAATCACCATACCTAATCCATAAAAACCAGAAGACAAAAGTGCCACATCGACATTGCATTTAAAGTGATTCGGTGGAGGTGCTTGCCACTTGGAGGGATGTATGGATTGAAAAGTTGCAAAGGAGTGTTTTCTCCGATGTTGCGCTGTTTGCCAATCTAATAAAGACGTGGTGGCTCGACGAAAAATTGAGAAGGGGTCTTTAGTTTTCTGCTGCCAGATAAGTTCATTTCGGTAAGTCCATAAACTCCATAAAATCATGCAAGTCTCCTCCTGTTGTGACTTTGGTCTACCCAACATAATAGCAGTAAGCCACTGGTGTAAGGTAACAGTATGTGAAAAAGACCCGGCAGCAGAAAAAGAATACCAAACAGAACGAGCAAAGTCACATTCAAGAAATAAATGATGTTCAGTTTCGGATGAGTTGTCGCAAATGGGGCAAGTATCAATTATATCAATATGTCTTCTTTTTAAATTGGCTCTACATGGAAGTACCTTCTTCAAAAGTCTCCAGACAAATAATTGAACCTTACCTGGAATATGTAACTGCCAAATCTTCGCCCATGGGAAGCCTGTGTCTCGAAAGTCAACATTCACACCTTCCATAGCCAAACGATATCCTTCCTTAACCCTATACTCACCTTGGTTGTTTAACAGCCACAACCACTCATCCTTGCGCCGTGAAAAGCTAAGTGGGATCTGCAAAATTAATTCTGCATCGCGTTGATTAAAGGCGCCTCTGATTTTCGCTTCATTCCACCGATGGTTCTCAATGAGATCAGCTACATAGTCAATGTCCTCCGTAAAATCTGATTGTATAAATGGGTCTTCATCGTTCATTAGCCAAGGATCGCGCCAGATATGGATGTCTTGTCCATCTCCAACCCTTCTTCGGCAGCCCTGAAGTAGAATAGATTTGGCCTGATGTATACTCCTCCAGATTTGGCTGGGATTATTACCCAACGCTGCAGAAAGAAAATCCGTATTAGGGAAGTATCTAGCTTTAAGAATACGGGCTGCAATCGAATTTGGGTGTTTAAGCAGCCGCCATCCTTGCTTGGCCAAAAGAGCAAGATTAAAATGTCTAAAGTCTCGATAACCCAAACCTCCATAAATTTTTGGTACGGTGAGCTTCTTCCATTGTAACCATCGTAAACCTCTGCTGTCTTGTCCACCGTTATGCCAATAGAAGCCGTTCATTAAGTTTTCCAGATCTTGACAAGTAGAAAGTGGTAGTAGGAAAAGAGACATCAGATAGTTGGGCATAGCCTGTGCAACAGTTCGTAACAAAACATCTTTCCCAGCTTTGGACAACACCTTAGCCTTCCATCCTTGTAGCCTCTTTGTCAATTTTTCGTGCACATAATGAAAAACTTGTCGCTTACCCCTTCCTATGACAGACGGCATGCCCAGATAATTGGTATGACCTGCTAGCTCTGCAACCCCCAAGGTTTGGCATATCAATCCCTTCATGGTGGGGAGAGTATTAGGAGTGAAAGAGATACCTGATTTGCGAAGGTTAATTTGTTGACCCGATGCATGTTCATATAGACGCAAGATAGTTTGTAACTTAGTCACCTCTTCCAGTGTAGCTCTAACAAAAAAAATGGCATCATCAGCAAAAAAAAGGTGAGACACTGGAGTAGCGCCTCTTGCGACGGTCGTCCCATGAATCTGTCCTTGTGACTGTGATTTGTGCAAGCTCGCAGATAATCCTTCTGCACAAATAATGAACAAATAGGGGGACAGCGGATCTCCTTGTCGCAATCCTCTATGAGGTATCAAAGGCCCGTATTCTTCGTTACCCCAGACAAAATAGTAAGCCACCGATGTTACTATGTTCAGAACCTTTGAAACCCATGTTTCATGAAATCCCAATTTCAGCATGATCAGTCGCAGATATTCCCACTCTATTCTATCATAGGCCTTACTCATGTCAGTCTTGAGTGCGAGGGAGCCAACCTTACCTTGAGTTTTCCGCTTGATAGAATGAAACAACTCATACGCCACAATAATGTTATCGGTAATTAGCCGATTAGGAATAAAGGCACTCTGCGTATCAGAAATAATATGTGGTAGAATCTGCTTCAAGCGGTTAGCTAATACCTTGCAGATGATACGGTCGGTGACATTGCTCAACGAAATAGGCCGTAAATCAGCTATAGTTTCTGGTATCTCTTTCTTCGGTATAAGTATAATGTTGGTTTTGTTGGTTCCAGGCATAGGAGCATCATCATTCAAAGTTCGAAGGCAAGCGTGAGTGACATCCTGTCCAATTAAGTCCCAGTAAGTCTGGAAAAAACCCGGGTTGAAACCATCTGGGCCCGGCGATTTGTCAGGGTGCATGGAGAATAAAGCTAGTTTCACCTCCTCTGCCGTGTAGGGGGCCACTAATATATCATTGTGCCGCTGAGTAACTTTACAATCCACATTGCGTAAAATCGGATCCGAATCTCCTTGTGAAGAGGTAAAGAGTTGTTGAAAATAATCCAATACCATGTTCGGTAAGCCAGAATCCCAGTCAATCCATTCCCCGCTGTTGTTTTTAAGCTTGGAAATGAAGTTCTTCCGATGCCGGTGAGACGCCATTAAGTGAAAAAATTTCGAATTAGAGTCACCTTCCGCTAACCAGTGTTGCTTGGATCTCTGTTTCCAGTACAATTCATGTTGGAGGAGGAGCGCACTATACTGCTGTTCTGTCTCTTTAAGGGCCCCCATGTTCAATGTCGAGTGTCTGCGGAGTTGTGCCATCTGTTGCTTCAAAGTTTTAATCTGACGGTGGAATCCCTCATTATGAGATTTTGCCCAAACTTGTAATTGGTGAGAGCAATTACGAAGTCGGTCTTGGAGAGAAGCAAAGGAGTCTTTCATCCATCCTCGCAGAATGCTTTGTCGACATTCTTCTTCGACAATCCACGCGTTCTCAAACCTGAACCGCTTTTGCACATATTGTTTCAGCTGGACACCCAGCGATAAGAAGAGGGGTAAGTGATCTGAAGAATCTGTCTGGAGAGTTGAAACGCGTGCCCTCAAAAACGAAGAGGACCATGTGGTGGTGGCTACCGCCCGATCGAGCCTCTCTCTTACCATGGCAGTCTCATGTCTCCGATTTTCCCATGTAAACAATGAACCCTCGACCCCCAGATCATAGAGATGACAATCCAATAATGCTTGTCGGAAGCCTTCCAACAAAGCCCGAGGATGCGTATGGTTTCCTTGTTTTTCCGAAGGGAACATAATATCGTTAAAATCACCGATGACACACCATGGCAGGATCGACTGAGTTTGAAGTTGTCGCAGCAGATCCCATCCCAAGTGTCTGTTGTAACGTTCTGGGTATCCATAAAATCCAGTTAGTCTCCAGCGTTTAACACCGTCCATACAAACGATGATGTCTATGTGATGTTGTGAGTAGCTAAGTAGTTGGGCCATATCCTTATTCTTCCATAGTAAAGCCAAACCCCCTCTGGTGCCAATTGGGTCGACCGTAAACATACCTGCAAAGCTCAATCTGCGTTGAAGTGGTATAAGTTTCTCTCTTGTAAGTTTAGTTTCCATAAGAAAAATAAACATGGGTTTCTTGTCGGACACCAAGTCCAGTAAAGCTCGAACTGTGCGGGGGTTCCCAAGCCCCCGACAGTTCCAACTTAAGGTACTCATGGATGGCGGTGGGCTTCGGAAACAAAGCCCACCAAATTCAAGTTTTTTGACCCAATTTCGAGTGTATCAGAGAGATGTTCTTCTTCCATGTCCCCATGAGCCAGCGCCGTTTCTTCTTGCGTACGTCTACGCTTATAGTCAACAAGCGTGAGTGTGTCAGGTTCTTTAGATGGTAAGAGAGCTACATTTGCGGGATGCACCTCCAAATCGTTGGCAAGCAGAATCTGATTCCGTGTTTCTCTACTGGTTTGTCGGGCCTGGAGGGGTCGAATCCCTTGATTTGCGGCGGCATAGGCAGCGACTCCTAGATCAGTAGATCTCATCGGACTGTGATCAGAGGTCGCCGGAACCTCCATGGATTTTCCTTTACACTCCGCCGGTAGGTCAGCTTCCGTTCTGAGCCATCGTGCGCCTACCTGGTTCGGTTTTCTGGACTCTGCTTTCAGCCATGAACCATATGCAAATTTTTCACGGGGGATTTGTGGGTGTTCGTAGAGAAGACTACAAAATCGGTCCGTGTGTCCAATAATGCCACAGAAATAGCAGAAAGTGTTAAGACGTTCATATTTGAAATCCAAGCAGAGTTTTTCCCCTTGCGGCCTTTTTACAAAAAGTTTGCGTTTAAGAGGTTGTCGAATATCCATTGTTACCCGAATTCTCATGAAGTCTCGCCAGATATGTGAGAAATTCCGTGGGTCCGATTCCAGATATTCTCCAATGTAGTTGCCTGCATCCACGGCAAGTCTTTCAGACATAAATCCACTAGGAATGTTATGAATCTGAACCCATAGTTCCAGTCTGATCAATGCTACTTGTCTAGGATTCTCGTTAGGTTGTAAGCGACGGAGTAGGAGAACATGTTGTTGATAATTCCATGGGCCATCCCGCAGTACTCTTTCCACATCAAGATGATGAAAGAACTGGAAAATAAAGACATTATTGCCAAGATCTTTGATCAGCATGCCTTTAACAGGACGCCAGATACTTGCTATGATCTGTTTAAAAATTGGGAAATTGATAATCTTCTCTGTTACCAATCTCCCTAGGACACAGTGTTGCCATTCAGTGCCTTGAGTGCTATGGTCATCGTTAACTGGATCGTCCGTATATTCTAGGAGACCTTCGTTTTCTTCAACATTCAGACGCTGATACATCTCAGACACCAGAGTATCCTCGTCAGAGCCCGTAGCCATAATGTTGATGGAAAAGTAACAAAGCGATGCGAAGGGATCAGGAGAATGTAGAAGAAGACTTGTTATCTAAAACAAGAGGAAGACGGTCTCGACGTAGCAAGACAGGAAAAAAGACCAGGGGATTTAAACGGACAGAGTTATAGTTTTTCTACTGGCGACTATGAAGTGCTACAGTTGACTGAGTTCATTTGTAGATTTGGTGCAGTAATACAAGTAGAATCGAACTCTATATGTTATGAAAAGAGTACTTATTTAAAAATAGTTTATTTTGAATAATAACTATTTAAGAAATAAGGTTAGGTATATTAAAATAAGTATCATTTAAGAAAGAGTACTTATTTAAAAATAATTGTATTTAATATATTTTGTAGGGAATAATATCTAATAAAATAATAATTATGGGCATAAAATTATAAACCTATTTAATAGCATCCCAAATTTTTTTGTTCAAAAATTGCAATTGACATGCTTCAATAATTTAAAAAAAGTTAGATAGGAAAATAAGATTAGTACAGTTGATGATCTAAATTAGTTTTAATAA
>JANIHZ010000210.1:16780444-16799681 GCA_027478365.1 Erythroxylum rufum | reverse complement strand
GTAAAAAAACAGAGAGCTTCTACATATAGATGCTAAAAGCTTACACTGAGCGGGAAACGAAATATATTTTGAAACTTTTAAAAACTAGTTTGTTACAACTCTTCTAACAACCCTCGTCGTCGTTTATTTTCTTCTGCATTCGCGTGCATGAAGTCGTGCATGGAACCAACACGAACCAACACCCCCTCCTCAAGATGAAGTACATTGAAACAACTTCATCTTGGCTAATGCGGAATACATCTGTGCAGAAGTTAATGGCTTGGTGAGTAGATCAGCGAGTTGGCTAACAGAAGAAGTGTAAGCCGTGCTGATGAAACCAGAAACCAAATGTTCTCTGACAATATGACAATCGATATCAACGTGTTTCATTCGTTCATGGAAGACTGGATTGGCTGCAATGTGAATGGCAGCTTGATTATCACAAAACAGAGGTATAGCTAAGGTTGGCTTGATCTTGAACTCATCGAGAAGATATGCTAACCATTTTAATTCATAAGACGTCGTGGCCATCGCATGATATTCGGCCTCTGCTGAGCTTTTGCTGACGGTGTTTTGTTTCTTTGATTTCCATGAAATCAAGGAATGTCCAAGAAAAACGCAATATCCCGTGACCAATTTTCATGTAATTTTGCAACTTCCCCAATCAGAGTCGCAATATGCTCATAAGTCGAACGTGTTGTCAGCTGTGTAAAACAACCCCATCGTATCGGTGCCCTTTAAATATTTAACAACATACAACGCTGTGTCCATCTGGAGTTTTGTGGGAGCTGTCATATATTGGCTTAATTGTTGGGTCACGAATGAAATATCAAGTCTGGTAAAGCCAAGGTATAACAATTTACCTACCAAACTGCGATAACGTTCGGGATTGAAATATGCTTCAAAATCAGCAGCCAATTGTGCTCCTGAAGGAAATGGATTAGCCACAGGTTGTGCGTGTGATAATCCCACTATTTACACCAGGTCTCGTATGTACTTTTTTTGTGAAATTAACATCCCTTATTGTGATCTGGCTAATTCAATTCCAAGAAAAAACTTTGCCTCGCCCATGTCTTTGATAGTGAAACAATCATTCAGCGGTTGTTTCACACTCTGAATTAGCAGAACAGAGGTGCCCGTGATGAGGATATCGTCGACATATACTATAAGGGCTATGAAATCTGTTGGCTTTGTTTTGGTGAAAAGACAATAGTCATGGATTGATTTGACAAAGCCCAGCTGAATAAGCTTATCGGTGAAGACTTTATTCCATTTTCGTCACGCTTGCTTCAAACCGTATAAGGATTTGGAGAGTTTACATGCCTGATCCTTTTAGGCTTTAGTGTAACCATCTAGAGGAAGCATGTAGATTTCTTCGTCAAGTGTTCCATGCAAGTAAGCATTGTTGATGTCGATCTGGTGTAATGGCCACCGTTTGGCTGCTACTATTGCTAAGAACACTCGAACAGTGACTACCTTCGTAACAGGTGAGAAGCTATCATGATAATCAATTCCAAATTCTTGATCAAAGCCCCGAGCTACTAAGCTGGCTTTGTAGCGAGAAATAGAACCATCAGGAGCATATTTTACTCTAAACACCCATTTGGATGTTATCGCGTGCTTGCCTTCTGGTAGAGAGACCAGCTGCCAAGTCTGATTTTTTTCCAAAGCCTCCAATCCCTCTTGCATCGTCTTAACCCATTTTGGGTCTGCCTGTGCTTCATGATAAGTACACGGTTCACGAATCTTCACGATGTTGGCAAGCAAAGCTGAATGGTCCTCTGATTATTAGAAAACATCTGTGGGAGCATTAACACTGATTTGATTAACGACAAAATCAGATAGCCATGTCGGTGGCTTACTTGACCTGATGGAATGCCTGCGTATAACATCTTGAACGAGAGGCTACTGTGGCAATTACCTCTCAGCTGAAGACCCACTAGTTTCTGCGGACTGAGAATTTTGATATGGTGACGCTGGAGCTTGTAAATCAGGGCAAGTAATTTCTTCTGTGGGTTCTGTACGTACAAGCTTTGGCAATCGGTCAACAGTAAGGTTGTTCGGCAAAACAGTGTCTAGTTGGGAATCATACTCCTTTTAACGAAAATAAGAATGGCCAGACTGATAAGGAAACTGATCCTCATAAAACTTTACATTGCGGGACACACTGAGCTGGTGTGTATCCAAGTTGTACATCTTCCATCCCTTCTGTCCAGAGGATCAACCCAAGTAGAGTCCTGGAGATGACCTCTTATCAAACTTGTCTTTACGTGGGTTAGTGTTTGACATATATCCCAGGCAACCAAAAACTTTGAACTGAGCATAATCAGGAATCCTTTGGTACAAAACATGATGTGGACTTTTCCAGTTTAATACCTTTGTTGGAGAAATATTGAGTAATCGAGTGGCGTGAAGTAAAGCCTCTCCCTAGAATTTGGTTGACAAGTTAGCTTGCTTTAATAAAGCTCTAGCGGTAGTGAGGAGTGATCTATGCCATCTCGACAACCCCATTTTGCTGCGGGGTATACGGGCATAACTTCTGATGAATCACTCCATGGTTACGTAAAAGAAGTTGCATGTTATGTCTAGTGAACTCTGTTCTATTATTAGTCCGAATCATCTTCACATGTGTAGCAAATTGTGTTTGAATCATTTTAAAAAATCCTTCGATTAACTGAACAACCTGATCTTTGCTTCGAAACAAAATTGTCCACACTGCTCTTGTAAAATCATCCACAATAGTTAACATATAGCTATCGCCAGTTAAAGATTTCTTTTTGTATGGTCCCCAACAATCAATATGCAACAATTCAAAAGGATTTTATGATTGTATTTTGCTGTTACCAAAAGGTTTTCGTGTTTGTTTTGCCTTGTGGCAAACATCGCAAGCAACCAACTGATCTAAATTCTGAAACTTATACACATGCTACATTTTTTTGTGGACATATGTCCTAGACTTTTGTGCTAAAGCTCAAAGCTATTGTCTAGATTATTACTCACAGAAAAAACTGAATAAGATCTGGTTTTAAATTGTTGCAAGATTGAAGAATCAAAAGAGGACTGATCGATGCAATATAAACCTTTGATCAAATCCCAACTGCTACCACCCTTTCACATTTTTGGTCCTGCAAAATGCAATGCTTAGGCAAGAAAGAAACATGCAAGCATTGAATTGATCCTTGAGCAATTTGCTAACTGATAACAAATTGTGCTTAAATTGTGGCATGTAAAGAACTTACGTTAGCTGAAATTCTGGACTAAAAGACACATCTTTAATGTAATTCACAGCTTTAATCGACCCATCTGGTAAGTATACGCTCTTGGGACAATGCAATTTCATGATGTTCGTCATATGAGATAGGGAATTACTCATATGTGTTGTTGCCCCTGAATCTATAATCCATGGTTCGAGGCTGATAAAATCAGATAGAAAATGTGATTTACCTGCACATGCTCCTGCAAATGCCGTAAACTCTGCATCACTTGAACCACCGTCCTGTGTTATTTTTCCTTTTAGAATTTTCTGAATCTCCTTTTGGATCATCATCTGTATATCTGGGTTGCAAACTTGCTCCGTGTATGACTTTGAGTCGGATGCTTCCAGTGGTGTTTGTGCCTCGTGAGTCATGTTGGCTTGAGCTACAAATTTCCCGGACTTGTTGGTGAACTTCCTGCTTTTATACCAGTCGGGATAGCCATTCAACTTGAAACAGTCAAATCGTTCGTGTCCTCCCTTCTTACAAAATGTGCAATATTTATCCTCTTTGTTCTTGCTTGCTTTGCCATTTTTCTTTGCACTGTTACTGTCAAGATGATTGCTCTGGGATCTGTTAGTGAAAGCAGCAGAGTTAACAAAATCATTTTGTGTATCCAACACTACATCTCTCTGTTTTTCAATTTTTAGAAGCATCGAATAAGCTTTGCTTACAGATGGAAGGGGATCCATGAGTAAAATTTGATCTCGAACATGATCAAATTCTGCATTCAATCCTGAGAGAAACTGCATGAGTTACTCCTCCTAACAAATCTCTTGTGCTCTAATTCAGGAACCTCCGCATCTGCATACCGTCGTAGGTTTTAGCACAGCATATTTGTCCCACATTCTTTTGAATTTTGTTGAAAAAATCCACTATAGACAGCCTTCCTTGTCATGACGCATAGATCTCTCTGCGGAGATGAAATATGAGGGGACCGTTGCTTTCTCCATATCGTTGCTCAATTTCTTTCCACAACTCCCTAGAGGATGGAGCAAATAAAAATACGTCTGCTAATTCCCTTGACAGAGAATTTATAATCAAAGAAAAAATCAGGTCGTCAGATTCTTTCCATTGCACATACTCTTCGGAATTAACATCTAGTACTTCATCTTTCAAAATAAAACTGGTTTTCCTTTTGGCACTTAACACTAGTAACATAGACCGTTTCCATGAAATAAAGTTCTTCCCGGTTAATACTGAGCTTACGAAAATCAAACCTGGGTTGTCGCTATTTGTGAACTCACGACTGTGTTGTGGTATCCCTCGGCTAACGTCATCCACATATGGATCTGATCTTTGATCCATAGTTCTATTCCTTTCCTCTTCGTTTGATCTGGACCCTTCTTCTTCTTGTGTCTGTAAAGCTTGGACATAACTCCTCCGGACTATAGCTCACTTAAACGACACACAAACACAATGGCTCTGATACCATGAAGAAAAGAGAAAGGAACATTGAAGGGAGAGTAACTTTATTCATTACGTCTTAAACAGTACAGAAACAGAGAGCTAATACATATAGCTACTGAAAGCTTACACTGAGCGGGAAACAAAAAATATTTTGAAAACTTTTAAAAACTAATTTGTTACAACTCTTCTAACAATCCTCGTCGTCGTTTATTTTCTTCTGCATGCACGTGCATGGAACCAACATTCTTACATTAAAATATAGACCAATATTAATAGTTTATAATGAGTTGAGCTCAAAACATGTATAGTTTTTGTTTCGAAAGATATATAATACTTGAAATTTCATGTGCATGCTTGTATTTCACATTTTAGTTTCAAGTGGTAAGATACAGAGAGAAACTTTGCATCCCAAGGACTGCAGTTGGCGTGATGTGTCTCTTTGTAAGTGACAGAATGGTGGATAGCATGAGCTTGTAGTCTATGGGCTTGGTCAAATAAGCATCCATTCCAACCTCCAAGCACTTGGCTTCATCAGATGACATTGCGTGAGCTGTCAATGCAATAATAGGTATGTGCAAACCTGTCCCTACTTCTGATTTCCTGATTTCTTTTGTAGCTTCATACCCATCCATCTTTGGCATCTGCATTTCAGTAAGTTAGCATGTCAGAAGAAATATGTTTTCATTTCGCCAATTAAATTATTTGCAATGGGAAGATGGTGGCAACGTTACTAATGATTTAAGAGTTTCTGATATCTCACCTGACAATCCATCAGGATCAAGTCAAACCGTGGGGATGGGGTATTCCTCGTTTCAGATTGTGGACTTTCAGTTTCTTCTTTCAAATGACCTTCCTTTCTACAGTCTTTTGCACTTAGCATGCAATTTAGAGCATCCACAGCTTGAAGTCCATCCCCCACGGTAACCACAGTAGCCCCCATTTTTTCAAGCATAATAGTTGCAACCCTCCGGAGAAGTGGATTATCTTCTGCAAGAAGAATCCGTACCCCCTCGAGACCATTGCATTCTTTTACATCTTTTCTTGAGTATGTGTTGTTTTGCACTTTGTGATAAGTGTCATCGGATTGTTGTTCACAGAATGTGGGATGGCCAGATTGATGCTCTCCACAATTGGATGATTGCTTGTTGCCTGCTGAGACTGCATTCTGATCTTCGGTTTCAGGTAATTGTGGCCTGAACTGTCTCAGATCTTCCCTTGAGTTATTTTCTTCGGAATGCATATCTGTTAATTCAACCGGGTGTTTCTTGAAAACTTCACACTGCGATGGACTCGTGATCATTTCCCTCCCCTTTTGCTTCTTTTCAAGATCAAATACAGCAATATTAGCCATTTTAGTAACATCGGAGTCTTCGGAGCCGGCAGTGCCAAAATGAGTGGAATCAATCTCCATACATTCATGTGTGTTATCATCTTTCGATGTAGCTATTGCAGCATTCAAACTTCTCTTTTGCTGCTCAGGGCATTTCTCCTTCAACGCATTTTCCAAAATCTCATTCATCTTGGTCTTGTAAAGTGGCTTATTAACGAAGAGGTGCCCTTTTCGACGCAGTTCCGTTTTGATCGAATTAGAGGTATCGGGATTTAGCATCCAAGCAAACCTAGCTTTCCCGGAGAATCTGTTAAGGAACTTAATTTGTTCCTTCCATATTTCTGTACTCAAGTCTAGCAGCCCTATATCAACAACAATGATGAATATAGGATTCCTGGATTCCTGTACTTTAAGAACTTTCGTCTTTAGATTTTCAGTAAGAGAACAATGATCGTTAAAACTGGCATTAAAGAGTTCGCCAAGAACTTGTGTCAGTTCATTCCACTCAGAAATCTCCAAAGTGGTTATTCCAATCTTATGCAACCACTGGGACATTATAACTCTCCCCATATTTCCATGTAGTGCTAGTAGGACCTGCATTAGTCGTCATAACACAGTAACTTGATTATTATTATACAATTACTAGAGTTGAAAATTATTCACGAGTCCTTTAAGTTTTGTTTTTTCCTAGACTGCATCTTTGCTAACTCCTGGTTACTTTCCTTCTAGACTTACTCCTATATTAACTTGATCAATATGATATCTGCGAAAGATTTTAAGCGATAAGCAGGCTTATGATAACGGTTCTGTATGCTAGTCGCTCACCACAACATTATGTCTTGTAAAGTCTGCTTGGCAATGCTGTTCTGCACCATCTACAGGTATGTTGAGCAGCAGGTATAATCGCATTACAGTTCCTGGACCTTCCTTCCTTACAACCTTAATTTCTCCACCCATCTTGCTAACCTGTAGTGACAAGCATCCAAAATCTAAGAGGACAATCATGAGCAGCATATACCACTGATCACAGGGAGAACTTTTCTCGTAAATCCTATTCATATTCGTTTATTTGAGTTCCTTTCATTGTGTAAAGTCATGTCCTAGAGTCTTGTATACTTCTGAAGTCAACTCACCAATGTTCGAACAATGCATAGACCAAGACCGGTGCCGCCATACCTGAAAATAGAGAATCATGAACGGTTAGAAACTTATGCTTCTTGATTACATATATGATCTGATTCATGGAACTTTAAATCTAAGAAGTAAAGCCAGAAACATGTTTGTTCAACTTACAGTCTAGTTGTTGATGGATCAGCTTGTTCAAAGCTTTCAAATACAGACTCCCATTTGCTTGGATCAATTCCTACAAAAAGTATTGGACATAATCTTACACTCCACCATAAGCAAAGCGTTCATTGTCCTAGACATTTGTTTATTCTTGCTCTTACCACATCCTGTGTCATCAATTTCGAAGCAAAGAATCATCTTGTTTTCTTTTCTACATGTCTTCTTAACCTGGTTTCCTTGTTGCTTCAGTTTTGTTTTGAGTGTATACCGAGTTATCTTCTGATCCAGAGGGAACTTTGTGCTATCATTGAAAGTATTTAAGTTCTCACACCAACCACGCAGAACAATGTGACCAGCTGAAAGCCATTTCAAACAGCATAACAAAAGTCACTGTTCTGTACAACTTTAATTTCTTATCCCTAACATATATATGAAGAATTAGTGATCTTTCTTCTAATACACACAACTCCATATAGGAAAGTTGCCAAAAGTGTTTCACTCACATGTTGTAAACTTGATAGAATTGCTTATTAGATTTGCAAATATTTGTACAACTCTTGCCGAGTCTCCCCGGACTAATTTTGGCATATCATCTACATAAAAAGGAAATATGAGAGTAATGTTCATCAGAAAGAGATGGAGAATAACAATCCAACATTGATAGTAGAAATTAGTCCTCAGACTTGGAATTCTCGAAGTCATACCAGCAAGATCCAAAACAGCCTCGACATTGTGGTTAGTGCACTGCACAGAGAACATGTCAACGAGTCCCTCAAGTTCTCTACCTAAATCAAACTCGGCATCTTCCAACACCAGCTTCCCAGCTTCGACCTGCCACATTTTTAGAAGAGGGAGTATAAGAAAGATTATATACGATATTACGATGCAGTCAGAAATCCTTCACTCTAATCTTGAAGCTACTCCCAAACGAACCCATAGTTGGTTTTGGCAATACTCTACCTTGCTCAGATCCAAAATGTTGTTAAGAAGCCGGAGCAAAGCTGTGGAGCATTTTCTGATCTGTGTAACGGTTGCATATTGTTCATTTGTGAGAGAATCATCACTAATAAGAATGTCCAGCAACCCAATTACTGCAGCCATAGGAGTCCTCAATTCATGACTGTAATATAAAAGAATGACCATTAAGTTCCTGTTGTTGCTTTGTAACAATCTTCAGATTAAGCTAACTACAATCCATATTGATCTTAAATCACAGCATGATCACAGTTCATTTCCTTTTCCACACTACTACTTTGGAAATCTTTCGAGTGTTATGGCATTTATGAATCAGTCGGTGGACCATAGTCCTCTATGATTGAGAATAATACAATATGCTGTTATAGTCGTTCTGCCCCTAACTTTGGTTACTTGTTCAGGAAATCATGTTATAATTTGGCATACAAATGTCCAAGTTACACTCAAGTCTAACTGCAGTCCTTGTTGGTGAGCTGTAGATCGAATTTGTTCTTTTAAGCAAAAAGTTCCATCACTACTATGCTGACATTTCAATCGCGTACCTCATATTTGCTAGAAATTGACTTTTATAGTTGTTTGATGCCTCAGCTCTCCTTCTTGCATCAAGATGGCTTATCAGCTCTGCTCTTAGTTTCATTTCCTTTGATACTCCATTTGTAAGTAATAAAATACAAACACATCCGATGATTAAGATGCATACCGACGCGGAGATCAGTATCACCAATGTTTTTATGGCTCTTTCATCTACCTTCCCCATTATATATTTTCTTGGAATGATAATAACGCCCACCTGCAAAAACTATTTGATCCTGAGAAGTGCTAAAATGTTAGTCATGACCTGATCTAAGCAAGTGAAGCCCTTTTACTCAGATATTTCAAAGCATAAAATTTTACTGGTCTAGATGTACATTACTACGAAAAAAAAGTTGTGATATGGTTACTACATACAATTGGTAGCCTCTTTAGATTCAGAAAAAATGAATCTATGTAATACTGATCATGTCCAAGCTTGGCGTTTTCGACATGAACTACATGTCCAGGAGGCAACTTGTTCCCGTAGACTCTATCTAACCACTGAGCTCCCGCTCGTAGTATATTATCCTCAGAGTCAACAGCCATCATAAGATTGGGCCCTGTTGTTGAATTTCTTAAGAGTGGAGCATTTGTGGAAGTAGCCAGCAAATAACCTGCTTGAGAAGTCAGATATATGTGCCCACCGTGGGCTTCAACAAGTTCTCTCATCAACTGGCCTACACTGTAAAATGCAGTTGTGACACCCACAACAGCCATAATGCTTGTATTGGAGGCATCCCATACAGGCAATGCAGCTGACAGCAATGGCGAATCACTGTACTTGCTTACGGATACATGCCATGAAGCTACACCGTCTGGTACTTCCGAAAGACCTGCAATATTGATAAGATCTTCTGGTGCAATAGGCTGTGATTTTCCTATTTTGTCTCCAGTTATTGGATCAAGTGGCTGACGATACCAAGTTGCAGAATTGTTTCCTTGAATGGAGTGATTATCCCATCCTTGACATGATGATAACATATTGGCATCATAAGGCCCATTTGCGCTGATTGAATAGTTCATAAGATCAGAGTAGATGTAGAATGTGTTGTTACTCCTATGATCCCTATGAAAAGCTTGTACAAAGCCATTCTTGTAATTTATGGTTATGGCATTCAGAGCTTTGCGACTAGCAAACAATGCCCATGTCACATCCCTCATCACTTCATAGAGCTGACAAATTGGAAAAGAAAAAACGAATTAAACACGTTTAGATTTTTTCTCAGAAAATATGATGTGAAAAAAAAAACAGACCTCAACTTGCTCTGCCCGAGTAGTTGGCTTGTTGTACTTCCTGATAACATACTCTGACAGCTTCACTTGAGCTGTGGTTATCTCAGAAGTGGAGTTCAAAATGCTCCACATTCTCAATATCGGACGTTGTAGCAGCTCATATCGGAGTCCTGAAGCTAAGGTGTTTAGTGATTGTGTAGTGTAGCTCTTTGTGAAATGCCATGTTAGAATTGTTAGCAGACCAATCAAAATTGCTAACATCACCTACAGGTGCCATCAACGGCAAGCAAAGGATTCTGTCAATTACATTTGCAGAAACAATAAAGAATGAAGACTGATCAGCTAAACTGCTATGCTATGAAGGCAAGATAGCAATAGTAATTGCCATGTTTCTCGCTTTGCTTATGGAACTGGAACGATTATGATTATGATTATGCAGAAGACTTTCTGACCAACACAACAGTTATAGAGAAAAATGGACAAACCATGATAGCAAGTCGGGCCACAAAAACGCTGTAATATGATGAGAGGCAGCCAGTGCTACCATACTGAAACTCGTCCTGCTCAACATCCTTGTGAAAAACTCTTCGCCCAGGAGGAGCTCTATTCCCTTTCCATAAAAGAATTCGATCAACCAGCTTTCTCCAAGCAGCAACCATTGTCATCTCTAAGGCTGGCAAATAGCATTCAGAACTTCCGGATTACCTTGTATCTGTATTCTCAGGACACTTCAGAAACTCTATAAGAAGGCATATAGAAGCACTTGGAGCCTTGTCCCTGCACAAGAGACAGAAAGAAAGAGGGAATTGAGTCAGTGTGTGCGTGTGTTTGTGGTGTTGAATGGAATTCTGTAATATCCGAGTTCATGTGTCATTCCCCACTTCTTGAAGTCAAAGGACATCTTTTTGGCAATTTTCACTAGTGGAAAGAGCCACAGCCCACCATTTTCCTTTTTTCCCATTTCAATCTTTATCAGTTTTATAGAAATTTCTAAAAACTATCTTGAACAGTATCAAAGGGACCATTGCACCAACATATGTATACTTGATCGATTAAGTCGATGTACCAAGCAACGGGCAAGAACAAATACTGGAAATTTTAGAACAGGAGCTAATGATGAAGGCAATTCACAAGCAATACAAGTGGAATGAGATAGATGTTTCTCAAGTTGAGATACATAAAAATTATGGTGATTGGTAGAAGAACTGGAAAAGGACCAAAGTACAACGAAGTCAGATTGTTGTTGCTACGACGAGCTAAGTTACGTTGGATATGGTTGAAACTTCACATAAACTTTCACCCTCCTTGAATTCCTTATCAATGTGATGCTTGTCAGCCATTAGTTTCGATTTCGCGCTCCTAGCAAATAAATTTACTGTTAATAGTCATTCTAATTAAGCCTTATCCACCCCTTCTTGTAATTACATACGATGTCATCTAATGTTGTCTGCCATTGTAACTTCTTATGCTATGTCCTATCACCAATATTGATAATTAAAACATCAATTTATAAACTCTGCCCACTCATCGTCTATTCAAATCCTCTACATTGCTTTAATCCTCTATTAAAATCACAGGAGAAGTAAAAAAGAGCTCACACTCTCTTGGATCCCACCTTGTTTTAATATCTCATCTACCAAGCCTTGCATTGCTTTTTTTTTTTTTTTGCATTCCTGCATAGCTGTATGATCTTAAGTTGAATGACTCCATTCCTTTTTAAAAGGTAATTTGATGATCATGTAGTCTAAGAGGAGGTTCCTTGAACTAATTTAACAACTGCTATAATCTTTCTTGATGTTCACCATCTAAGTGTGGCATGATAGAATTTTAACATAATTGTGAACTAGCATAATAAAATATTGTGTACAAACCCTAATTAATTAGATGTCAATGGTAACTCTCTCTTTAACGTGTCATTGGGCCTGTGTCTATGGGCCTGCTATGATGGGTAGGCCTGACCCATGTCTTATAAAGCACAGGAGGCCCTACTGCTAGCTAACCTTTAAATACAATTGCCCCATTGAAAACTGTATGTGTTCTTTTGCTGATTAAGGTTCGGAATAGCAGTAGTAAATCCTCTGCGTCTCGATCGCATCGTTTCACGGAAAACTACAATGGATTCAATGTTTCCCCAATTTCCAGGTATTTATCCTTTCAATTATTGAATATAGTATGTTACAATTCTAGGGTTAATTTTTGTGTTGATTAATTATGCAATTAATCTTGAAATTTTCGTGTTAAAATTTATTTCATGGCATTATCTCTATCTTTTGAAAACAAACACTGTGAAACCTTCAACTAATGTATATTATCATCTTACGTAACAAGAAAAACTTGCAAAGACATCTAATCCTTGCAAGCACTTGCTCAATTTTCTACTTGATGCTTTTGGTGGTATATAGAAAAACTCAACTCAAACAGTCTACTTGAAATTAGATAATCAGATTCATAATCTTGTACTAAGAAGTTGTATCTACACGCTTTGGAGAGAACACAACTTGAGACGTTTTGCCAATAATTTTTCTTCGAAAGAGGCTTTGATGTCTATGATCATCAATGAAATCCGGCACGGCAACTAATTTTGTTGAAGAACCTTCACTTGACGTGTAGTTCAACTTACTACATCTATAATGTAACTTTGCTGAGTTTTATTTTCACCTTCGTCTTCTATTCTTAATGATTTGTCGTCAAAGGTAGGTAGATAAGGGTAATCTCTCTTGTTTTTGAAATTCGTACGACTACGTTAAGAAAAACTAGGCAGTAGTATCCTAGCATAGCACGAGTATGATACGATATAGAAACTGTAGGTAGTAGCATCCTAGCAGTCACCATTCGCTAATGTAATTGGCTCATACTCGAAGACTATTGATAATGTGGACATGAGTGGAATAATGACTTCCTACTAGAATATGGTGACTTTCGACAAAGTAAAAAGCCAAAACTTTAGGCTCATTATTTAAACGAGTAGGAAATATAGAAAAGGGTCTTTCGGTTTTGGTTATGATGTTTCTAATCTGGACGGTTGGACCCAAATAATGCTGATTTCTGCAAGTGCACGCACCCTGTTCTAAGTTCCAGTCTTTATGCTTCCAAGCAAAGGTATCCCATTTATGACTAGCAAAGAAGATTGAGGTGGTGCTTCATCCCAGTTGAAGAGTATTCACTACGACAAAAGTTAATAGACTCAGTTGAAAGCAGTTAGTAATTATAAATTTCACCTTTAAATCAGTTAGAGGATAAGCTTAAATGATGAGGCCCGGAATGCATTTTTTATTGGAAATCAACGTCAGTCTTTATATGTGCATTGGGTCACCTCCAGCATTTGAACAAACTAAGAATTTCACCAGCACGAAGAACTTGGTGAGAATAGCGTTGTTTGAGCTGGATTCCTAGTAAATTAGAAAACAAAGCGTGGGAGTGCAATGTTTGACTTGATTTGGAATGTATTGTCACCCTCTAGGACGCAGGTTTTATGAGTCCACTTCACTAACCCACCATTTTTTAGGTCTATGGTGTCTTGTGGCGTCTTGTAAACTAGCAATATGAGAGGTCATAGTTTACACCCAAACCAACAAATCATAGCTTTGTGACTAGCTGGTCCATCCCTATATCATAGTTCAAAGGCTGACGTAATAAGAAAGAACATCATCTTCCATTTGTAATTGTGTCCATGTTAAATCATGCCAATTTGGCCTATAAATTCCTACCATTTATTTCTATCAAGAATAAGAATAATTTAAAAGCCTAAGAATAAATACTTACTCATTAGCTAGTCCCATATTCGTTTTAATATAATCTGGAAATGATTTTTTTTGGGAAAAAATGACAAGCCATCACTGCAGAACTTAATCCTTATCAGAATCAGACAACAAATCGACTAAGATATGCCATAACAAAACAAGTCATAGTCCACGAACCAAATCACTAGTTGTTTCGGTTTGTATTTGATCTGTTAGTGAAGACCCTTACAAAATGACAAAGTTAGAGCAAGTGGTGAAAATTTAAAGCAAGAACTAATCGAACACATAACATCCATATATTAAACGTTCGTGGGTGGTATGAGTCCAAGGGTGGTGCACACGGCAATCTCGGAGAGGCTGTTAGGCTTCACGATAAACTTGGAGCTTTTGCTAGTTGCCAGTAAGTAATGCATGTTTTCTATTTTGGAAACTTCGGTATGCCCCATATTGGTTGTTAGCACTCACCTTTGAGGAAGTGGTGACCGAACAAGTGGCTGGACAAGGTGGTTTCTCCTGGTGAGTGCAAAGCCAAGTCAACTTGTTGATATAATTAATAATAAGCGCTACCAGAGATCTCTGCAGCGAACACATAAGATCAAATTGTAGATTGCTGCAATTGCACTTGGATCACTCTTAGTTATGGTCAGAATTCATTGATTAAAGACAAATCTCTCGAAATTTTAGAAAACTTCTTAATATTTAAAATTTTTGAGATTTTTTTAATTTTTCAGAAAATTCTTTCTCTTAGATTCGATTATAAAATAATGACAAAATATACGTAATATATAAATATTAGATGTGGACTAATCAAATGTTGTTTATTGGATGATTCAACCTATCTAATAAATTCAAATCAAACCAATTAAATTTGACTTAAATTACTAATTTATGACTCAAATTAATAATTTATTATAATTATTTTAAATTAGTAATTTAAGTCAAATTTAATTAATTCGGGTTAAGTTTAAGAACTGAGTTTAAGAACTGAGTTAAGTTACTATATTAGTGATATTTAATTAGTCTAAATCCGATGTATATATTGTGTATATTTTATTATTATCATTTAACCAAAGTATATGATAAGAGTTTTTTAGAAAAATTGAAAGCTAGAAGGAGTTCAAGGGATTTTTCTGAGGCTTTTTAAATTACAGGAGATGTTTTCATCTTTCACCCTAATTCATAATTATAATGTAACTCATAATTTGCAATTTAAAATACTAGTTCTTATCAAATTTGTCTATATCTTGATTATTCAATCTCATATTGAACAAATGTGATGTCTTTTTTAATAATCAAATAAGGATAGGAATGCGATATATCATTAAACTTATAAAGCATATGCTTTTAAAGATAGTTGTAATGGTAAAAAGGTAGGAATTGTTTCTACTTATAAATATTGTCTTTATAGCAGCCTTTTCAAAAATTTTGAAAAATTTTAATAATATGCACCATTTTTGACAATAAATTTGACTATTAAAATTTTATAATAAATTTAAAGGAGTAATTGAATGATTAAGCCTTAATTAATTCATATGATTTAAGTTGTGCCAAATTTTAATCAATTTAAAGGAGTAGGTAAATGATTTAATAATCCAGCAGTAGTTAAAAGTAAGCATTTCTTTATGAGCCTATCATTTTTTTAAGAAAGTAGTAATATAGTCAACTGTGACATAAAAAAGAGTCCATTACTTACAACTCACCAAATTCAACTATGAGAATGCGCAATTAAGTTGAATACTATTCTCAATTCACAAAGCGTATGAAATGTATTCATCAAAGGCTATATGGTATCTCAAGATGAAGCAAGCTTAACTTAAGATGAAAATAAAGCCTCAGAGAGGAAATTAAGAAAGATTAAAATGCAGTTACCATCATTCATCAAGATTTAGGGGACGTTTGGTTTGAGCACGAGTTTGGGTATGGGTATGGGTATAATAGTAGGAGGGAATGGGAATGGATATAAAAAATGATGTTTGGTTTGTAACTTGGGTTTCTGTATTAATACCAATAATGTTGTTTGGTTTATTACATTAATGGAAATGAAAGATAATATTATACCATTTTTTAATATCATATTTAAAATGAAATATAAAGCATAAAACAACATCAAGTATCAAAACAACATAAAGCATCAAAACATAAAGCAAAATTTTTCATAGTACCTAAAACATAAAGCATAATCTGAGCATTTCAAATTAATTTGCTTCGTCTACTTATGATAGGGGTATGTGACATAATGTTCTACATTGAAATTAAAGGTAGCTAATGTTAGATTCTAATGCCATTAAGTTGTGAAATATGTGACTGGGACATAAAAGCAACAAGTGTATAAATTGTTATTCAGCCAAGACTAATCAAAGGTAGATTACAGTGTTTTTTTAATGATGCGTAAGTAAATTTGTCATTGGGTAATTGTCAAAATTTGTCAAAATCGCTGCACATGGTTCACATCAAGGTCACTGCACATGGTTTATGAACAGTATGTGTTCAGGTCAAAATCTGCACTTATCCAGCAGTGATGTATCAGAATCTCCCACGTCCTCGACACCCAATGCCTGATGATACCAAGAAAATAGCTTTCTATGGAAAAATCCTACTAGAAATCAATTATAAACTGATTGGAACGTCCTTTTAACGTGATAATAAAGCAGATACCTATCGACAGCGAGGAAAACCGATCAGAGAAGAGACCAGGAGAAGATGAGAAGATGGCAGTTCAACGATGGCAAGGAGAGTTCGACGACGACAGTTAGTGGATTCCCAAACTATTATATTGGAATGAAACTTTGATGCCCACCCCTTTTGGAGGGTTTAGTGGATTCCTAAATATATTGGAATAAATCCATTACCTTGGAATTGAAAACCCCAAAACAAACATTATTTTTTTACTATTATTCCATTCCTTCATTCCCAAACCCTCAAACCAAACACCCCCCCCTTAATATGCAACATTCCACTATGCACATGTCATATTATGCATGAGCATGAAAAATGCATTTCTAAGCTCTTAGTAATCACTCATATTTATAATTCTAACCTCCCTGCAGGTAATGGGATGTTACATTTAGTATCTAAAGATGGGATAAGTCTTTATAGTATTACATAAGAACGGATAAATTTTTGAGCTTACATCTCTTCATTTAGCCTCGAGTCAATCCAATTTTGGTCTCTTTTTTTCATTTGAAATTTGGCGCTCTCATCTTGGTCTTGTTTCTTTTAAGCATTTGAATCATTTAATTTTTAGTGGTTTGTTAGGATTTTTAAAACAAGAAAATGTTAATTATTTTTCTTATTAGTTAGCCAATCATCATGGTTTACCTTTTAATAATATCATGGTTATGATATTTGAGGACCTTTTCGTATTCCTAACATAAAAGGTTTAACATATTTTGTTATCTTTGTTGATGAATTTTCTTGATATTCCTAAACTTATTTTATGCATATAAAACTTGACTTGCATTTCATATATGCTTAAGAATGGCAAAATGGCCTGAGCCTAACCCGAGTATTACTTGTGTAAAGTTATATAACTCATTACATGTGTTTACTTAATACAAATAACTTAGTATTAAATGGCATTTATTGTATTATGAAGTGATGGTTTTTGCATAATGTAGTATTTAAGCATTTTTTTAATGTAGTTGTGCTTTTTTAATAATGTAGTTATATTTTTTGGTTGTAGTTGTGATAATTTTTTTATGATGTCTGAGGTATAATTTGTTTGAAGTTACCTATATAACTTTGTGTTTTTTTATTAATTTGGTATGTGTTTGGCATCAAGTACATTACATTTCTCAATTTTAATATATGACTTTGTTTGTGTGTCATTTTCTTTTAAGTTAGAGCCTCCCTAAGGGTAAACAATACAATAGGTTTTGGTGGATACTATTGCTTATGCTTCCACTTCAAAAGCTTTCACCATTATCATCTTTGGCTTTTAGTTTTGTTGTTTCTTTTTGGCATTTCGAGTGTTTGTTAGTTTGGTTTGGATTGGGCAAGTGAGAGTTGGGTAGTTGTGTTTTCTAGGAAAAAAGATTATTTTCTTTGGATAAACAAACGGAAATCATAAAGTCGACACAGAGAATTATGTGATTTGATTTCTACTAAAGTTAGTTCATTAGTGTCTTTTATCAGAGGTGCGAAGTGGGATTCAATTTCAGAATGCCATGACATCATGGAAATATCTTTTCTTTTTTCTGCTTTTAACTCAAATGATTCGAAATGTGTGAACTTTGTGTAACATCTCGTGAAGGATGATAATTCTCTTTCGTTTGTGTATCTATTTTAAGATTTTTCAAAATGCTTAAGTTATATATAACCACAAGAAAAGATGGGAATAGGACGGAAGTTTAGGGAGCATAATATTTCCGTCAGTAAATACCGACGGAAAAACATATACGTCAGCAATGTTGGTTTGGAAATAAAGTGTAGTAGCGGAATAAATTCCGTTGGTAATTATGGTCAATAATTCTATATGTAATTCGTCGTCCTTGAAATTAATGAAAAGAACGTCGTACGATTATCCCGAAATGACATCGTTTTGGATAACTTAACCAAACGATGTCGTTTTCTGAATGTGGCTATAACTAAAACGACGTTGTTTTGGTTTTCTGTTTAAAGCACCCGTAACCCCTCCCCTCCCCCCCAGCCAGCCCAGGCACCTGCATTTTCTTCCTCTCCTCTCCGTCGATTTGTCGCCTCCGTCTACTGTCGTCGCCATTGTCTTCAACTGTCTTATTGTCATGGAGGCTTGCATCGCTGGTGTCCTCTGCTCCGACGATCTTAACCCAAGGTATTGCTTTGGAAAACCTTGCTCCCCTTTCTCCCGTGAATCCACCCATCAGTGCATGAATATTTTTGTTTCTCCTTCAGTTTGTGTTTGGTTATCAATGTTTTATTTAATGATTGTTAATATATTTTATGTATGTGTTGGAGAATAATGGAAAATTTATTGGATTTTGTCTTGAATTAGGGATGAAGAAGTTTATGCATATTGTTGGGCCCGGGTCCTGGTTCCTATCCCGAGGCAACCGCTCAAAGTCGTCTGGTAAGGATCACGCAAGGGGAGGGTCGAAAACATTCAAGTTTAAAGGATCAGCAGCGTGGAAAAATGGCGGGTTCGCCGCAGCGGACGCCTCGCAGGAGAGTGTTCGCCACGGCGAACTCTCACGAGAAGCGCTCCTTACCTTTTGAAAAAGCACGCCGCGGAGAAAGACTGGTTTGCCGCGGCGAACTCCCAATTTCTGAAACCCATCTCCCAACATTTAGCAATCCATACTAACACATGCACATTCATTCTAACTAAAAGATAAACACACTCATAAACAAAAGGAACTTCAATCCTTCATGTCATTACAATTTCAAAGAGATTGAACAAACTTTGCTAACATAACATCATACATATCAAAGCTTAAAACAAAATACATAAGGATGCTCAATGTTGATATGCTTGTAAA
>JANIHZ010000210.1:16756873-16776501 GCA_027478365.1 Erythroxylum rufum | reverse complement strand
TAAAAAATTGGCTAAAGTTTGAAATCTTTTTAGTAAATAACCCTATTATTTATTATTGATTCAGTTTTTGTTGAATTGTTCTTATAGATTTGTTAGCCCAGATAATGTTAAGACATTAGTTTTGGGCTGAATTAAGCAACATCTTGTCATGTTTTAAGTCTAAGAAGTGCATAAGTATAGTATAATGAGACAATTGATGCAAATTAATTTAAGAAAGTAATTTCTAAATTTTATTACTATGTTTATATACTTTATTATTATGTTATATATAAATATATATATCTAGCAATTTGTTTGGGGCTTTTAATTTATCTTATTACTTGAGAATGCAGTTTATGGACTTCCTCTAGGCAATTACATATTAGACTCAATATTTGCGGTAAGTAATCTTACACACTTAAGCATCTTTGTTTGTTAAAAAAAAAAAAGGAAAACAACTATTATGTAGGAAAAAAAATTAGTTTGTAATAATTTTAGGTGAATCTAAACCAAGTTTCAAATGTAAACATGGACAAATCTTTGTTATAAACTGTGCTTAAAATATTGGCAAGAACATAGAGATTAGAATTAGTACACATACGACTTCCAAGGTATGTTTTTTGTCTTTTATGTGTATTTTTAAGCAATAAATGTTTAATGGGATTATGGTTAAAATAATAATTTAAAGTTATTTTTTTTTCATGTTTATAGTTTTTCATCCCTACACTTTAGAATGAGCATTGGTGGTGTTGCTATGTTTTATTACAATTAAGGGAGATAACGAAATTATAGAGAGGATGAAGATAACTAGTATTTGTGTGGAGCAATGATGGATGACAACATAATGCATATATTATTTCTAACAAGATAAGCGGCCATCTCATTAAGGATAATACAATAAAATTATATTGTGCTTGTAGGCACTTCGTTCTATGGAAGATGATGTGATCACTTGATCTGCAATGTGATGACGTACCTGGAGGAACGTTGATATGTAAGTTTGCCATTCCATGTTCACTGAACTTACAAATTTGGATTAATGTAAGAAGGAATCTCATTAAACACGAGGTCACTTCACAGTCTACGAAGTTTACTGATAAACTCACATAATTTCTTTTTACAGTCCAGATAATTCTTATCTAGAATTTAGAAATGCTTTGTACATAATTTCGAAGACTATATCATTAAGGTTGTCTTCATTACCACCGTTGTAACGACGATGAGCATCATTGCTATCAACGTCGCCAAGTGGGACTTGAACAAGCATCTCATCGGTACTTCTTACTGATAGTTCGCCACTATGAACAGCAGAACCACACCTCTCTTCCTGTAACCTTTTGTACATGTCCTCCACCAACCTCCTGGAGGCGCCACCTAATTCTGACGGGCCTGCCGCGGCAGAATCATCAATAACGTTTCTGCTATCCATCGTAAGGTGAAAAGATTTAGTTACAGTCACAGTGCTCAGAAGTGGACTTGCAGTATTGGGGGTGCTTCTTCTGGTTCTCACTCTTCTCTGCCATCCATGTAATGATCTCCTCACAGTCTCAGAAACTATAGCTTTCTTGAACCTTCCACCCATCTGCAGCCACTTAAGGTTATGAATGTGAATGATGATAGGTTGAAGAGGATGAGATGAGAAGGGGAAAATGGCAGACCTGTGTGACGATTACATAGAGAGGGAATGTGATGGAACTGAACCAGAACTGAGTGACCACCCTACAATTGTTAATGAACATTAGAGGTATGAAAATAGTGAATTGCTGGCTAAAGTTTTGGCAGGAAGCATAGGACGCGGAGGCTATGACGCACCCGAATGTCAGACGAACCACGGTGTATGTGCGATTTTCCATGAAACAAGAAGAATCTCTTATTTCCCACTGGAAATAAAAAGATTAATGTTGTTAACCTCTACTTGTAGCGCAGGAAAACATCGTGGTGATTATGCGGCAATCAACATTGAAGTCTTACCAGGGACCATATGAATGTCGCCATCTCAAAAGCATTCTGAAAAATGGGGGTTCATTAAGATATTGAAAAGTTTCTGTTAAAACTTTCAAACTTGTAGAAAGTGTAGCTTCAGTCACCTGAAACGATATAAATTGCATCACTCTCAGAAGAAGCCTGGGCTTCCTAAACCAGAAGAGCTCATCCCTCAGGTTGAGTTGGTGGTTCCCCAACTCTGGAGATGTATCTTGGATTTCAGTGGCCAACTTGACCACCACTCGGTGAAGCTTTGTGCCAATTAGCAGGATAACCTTTCATTTTGCGTCGTACATAAATAGGGAGAAGTTTTTAACAAAAAACTAACGTATGCAACTACAGTACATTCAGAAGTAAAAATAAGATATAAAGACTCACAATGGCTGGAAGAAAAGAGAGCCAAAAGTAAAGATTGGTTCCTGAATCAAAATTTAAAAACAGAACGATAAGTTCTGACCAATTCATGGTTTCAGGAAAGATATGCAGTCGACAGAGTTTTGGTTGGTAGCTTTCAGAATTCAGGAATGTTTACCGTGAAAATCTAGAACTATGCAGCATATGGAATAAAGCCAGAGAGGCACACTGCAAAAAGAAGCCCCAAAGAAAAGCAATCAAGTTGATGAGTTCCCAAATGTAAATTTCCAGGACTTTGTTAGTTACCTGACATAATAAAAGCACTTTATAAACAATTATAGAACAACATATGCATACTTAACACATTACTATTCAAGAGAGATGCCTATCCCTTGACACAGCATTGAGGATATTACCATATGCACTTCTGCTGGTCAGCAGGAGAACTAAAGCTGCTAGACTACGGGTGCTATTGATCAATGGAAGTGAAGAATAACTATTACCGTTTTATGTATCCAGCAAACGATTGAAAGCATCAAATGGATATGTTGAACAACTCTCATGCTTGTAATAAACCTCCGTGATTGGAGGGTTAAGAGGTAGTATTACCTGATCCCAACAATATCCCGAAATTCTTCCTCCATGCTTCGGAGCATATAAATGTGGAAATCATATGTCAAAGGAAGTTGATGTCTCTACAAATAACAGAACAGGAAATACACCAAAAATTTTGATTACTAGTAATACGGAAATTGTGTTACTATCTTTTCTCATTTCAATTTGCCATGTAAATGCAAAATGACTTTGGAAACAACAAGGGTATGAATTGAAAGAACTGAACATTTTCAGTAAGATCCCAGAACAATAAGCAAGCTCTTGCTTGTACAGCTATATAGATATTCCAATTACTAGCCAAGCTCTTCAATTACATAAAGAAGGATCATACAGTGATAAAACCGAATCGCAATGCCATGTAATCGGCTTGGTTTATGGAACTCCAGAACTGGCGGCTGAAGCAAAGCTGAAAAAGATACATGGTTAGTCAAGTGTGATGCAGATAACAAAGAGATTCATGGAAGAAACAATAATTGGTAAAAAGAGAGCTTTGCTGGGACTTAATCCTGCAATAAGCGTAAAGACTCCATGCCATCTTTCAAGAAATCAAAGCTCTAAGAGAGCTCTACATGACAGAATGATGTAAAACTGATAAGAAGAGCCTTATCTTCGTTAAATGCAAAATGAGACTCTGTTAGATTGATATATATAACATCTTCAAAGAGCTGATGACAAATTGGAGGAACTAGATTTACATTGTTGGAGAGTTGTATAATGAGTTACCAATTGCCTCAAAAGAAAGATTTGACATTTCTCAATGATCCTTGGCCTAATTAGACAGTGACATAGCTCCCATTAAGTGTGTATTCAAGGTCTAAGCTAATTAATCTGGAAGTTGGAATATCAGTATGCAATCCATCTTTCTTAATCGATTGTAATTAAAAAAAAAATTGACTTGATTTGTACAGGTATACCAGCCAAACAAGAATTTTGTGTTGGCTCCATGGATGGGCTGTACGGTGAAAGATAAAGGTTGATAGTCGAGTCATTCTTCTGTCTCCAGTTCCTGTTTGAGGCGAATCTAGCATTTCAAATTAGTAGGGGGATAGAGGATTTCCCCACTTTAATTATTAATAAACAAATAGTGAGAATACAAAAACCTTAGAATGATGCAAGTTCAAGTTCTGCACCTTTACTACTTTGAATGGCCATGGTTTTTGCTTGGTTTTCCCAAGTTCCCCAACTATAGATCTGCAAAGTTTCCATAAAACAGTTACAGTTCTCTTGGTAGAAAACTGGAAATTGTCTTCCAAAGTTTAAATCTTCAACTAAGATTGAACATCAACCTTAATCATGGCCAAGGCTATGGCAGTAAAGCTGTAACAAACATGGGTCATGGCCAGAACAAACATCAAACGATGGAGCTGTTCGAGACTTTCATGTGAAGCAAAGGATTCTTCACCCTTAAAAGCTCATAACAAGTTCTCAAATCAGTTAAGTAATCACACCATTACACAATTTCCAACTAGTATCCTCAGCTTTATGCAAAGAAAATCACCTCAGGACAATAATCATGCTGTCTATTGTTAACCTGCTGTCTGACTGTTGAACTATTCTCATAATATAAAGTTGAAACAAGAAAGTGCTCTGCTGCTCTTAGTTCCTCGACTGCACATGGATAGAATCTGCGATTCAAAGATGATGTTTTGACGCAAATCTTGGCCACAAATACAATCCAATGGCCCATCAGCAAGGAAAGAAGCCCGAAAAGCATCAACTCTGGTCACGGATTCACAAGAACAAATGAAGACATTCACATTGGTTCCTGTCAGAGAACTTTTGAATGCTAGACAAAATGCCATAACTGGATCCTAGATCAGATATTGTTCCTTACCGTCTTTGATCTTCTCTAGAGCTGAAAGTAGCGGTTTCCTCTTAGTCTTATCTAACCACTGCAGAAAAGATCAAGTCAAAGTTTGACTGACCAAGAACTGAATACAAGTATTGACGACCCTTTTCATTTCAAATTATCTTGTCTCAGTTCTTACCTTTCCAAACTTCTTCAAAGAGCCTTGGAAGAAGAAACCAAGAGAAACCATCACCATGATCACAGTAGCAACTGCCCACGTAGGGGTCAATTCCAATGATGCCTCCCAGTCTCCCCTTCCTCCATCCTGAACTGGAACCATCCAAAGATTCAACCGCACAAAGTCGTCAACTTCAAAAGCAGAGAAACCCAAACGAATCCCTTTTGGTTGAATATATCAGATCAATCCTGGCCATAAATGTCAACAATTTCAGGGGCGCTCCTGACAATCCTCAGTGTGCCTTAAATTCTTACTACTCACACGTCAGGGAGAATTTAAGAATTCATGCATGGGGCCTTACAAAGTAACGGGGAATGGACCCCAGCTAAGAACATGTTCACGACCAAACTAACGTGCGTTTGTCCTTGTTTTCATCTTTTCTTGTCATAGCTCGGGAATCATCCACACCCCATAAGCCCTATAGTTTCGGATAATTTAATGTTACTGACAAGAACCTGCAGGTTTGATGTCCAAAATGATGTTTTCTTTCTCTCTTTTTCAGTGATTTGCCTGAATGAGAGAAAAGATTAGCATACGTAGACAAAGAATAAGATGGACTAATCAACCTTTTGATCCACGAGGCACCTATTATTAGGTGATCAGTTCTATAATAGAGGGCATCAGCATAACCTAACTCCTAAGATTAATATTGTTTTCGATGAGAACTATACACATATCTTCATAGATTGGTCCATGCCTGCTACACATATCTTCATAGATTGGTCTATGCCTGCAAGTTTAATCTCAACGGATTTCCTATCTGAAATTTGTAATAAATTGCGTAGTTAGATAACCGGTCAACCTCTGCTATGTTTCTGTAACTGGTTTATGACATTGACTAGTCACAGTTGTCGTGACAAAGCATGTTAGTACATTAATCTGATGAAGATATGGAGCAGATTTGGTAGATATTGTTATGCCAAATAACACCAGGTTGTCTCTTGAGATATTTGTTTCTAAAGTCAGTTATTGCAACCTAAAGGAGGAAAAGCAACAAATGGCAGAACATAATTATTATAATGAAATACGAATTTATTATAATTAAAGCTATGTCATTTGGTCATATACATATACTATTATATTATGTAATTTACTAGCATTAGATTATTCATTTCAGTGAATCTCATTGCATCCTGGCATGACCTGAGGTCTAATTGGATTTGAGAATTCGTCCTTCTCCATTGTTCATTTTACTTTTTCCATACCATTTGTCTTCAGGACTTTATTGTTTACACATCCTATCTTTCTCACGTTATATTTTATATTTCTTGCAATTCGGTTATGGATAAATAAAAGAACAACAATCTTGAAGAGCTGTTCAACACTTCAAACAGGATGTCCCCAACTAACAGAGGGACGATCTAAACAAATGGCACAAATATTGCTAACTGGTTCAGAGGTCGACCATAGTTCTGGCCTCCAAAAAACCAATCAGTTCAATTACATGTGGTGATTGCATTACAAATAATGGACTACTCATTTCTCTGAATTGCTTTTATCCCGAGCGTATCATGCACTTTGGCCTGTTATGTACAACAATTAACAGTTGTCCTACCCTGAGTGTAGAGGGGGAAACATTCCTTTAAAGAAATTGGTAACCTAGACACCTGATTATAAACCTTAGGCAAGGCACCACCTACTACTACTGATTTCTACCTAGGTTGAAAATAAACCCACTTTAGTTATGGACATATAATGTTCAGATAATCAGGTAAAATTCATTTGGTTTCAACTTCGTTGAAGGAAACATTGAATTTGAGAATGGTCTTCCTCGACTCACCTAAGAATATGCAAATTTAGTTTTCATGTCAAATTTGCACACAGGGCAGAAAGTCCCCCACTTAGTCAGCCACGCGTCCACACAACTTGAATGAAATTCTGCAAACAAATTACCGTTGAAATTATCATCACTGAAACAAAGCAGGACCTCCTGACAAAAATAGAATCACCAAAACATAATGTACTAAGATAATAAGAGTGATTCCTAGTTCATACCATGTTGGCAAGGGAGAACTTTCAGAACTTCCCCATCTTTGTAATCCTCAAGGCAAATTGCACAAGTTTCTCTACAATGGGAGTCACTCGAGCGACCAGACCAGAATGTGAAGCAGGGAAGTGCTTTTACCATTCTAATATCCATGTTTTTGCTCTGAAAATTTGATCTTAGCCAATGTCTGGGAGTCACAAGGACTATTATGAGGAAAACTAATAGAACAGTAACAGAGATGAGCGATATTGCTAAAGCAGTCCAGTCTGTATCACCACGAGATGGATAGATGCAACATTCTACTTCTTTCTCTTGAGCATACTTCTCTAGAAATTCACCCGTTGCTTTCGAAACAAAAACAGCATGCACCTTTATGCCCTTAGGGTTTACCATCACTGCACACAAGAGACATCATATCCCACAACAAATCAAAAACAAGATCCTTCCTTTTATTTCATCTTCAACAATAAGCATATAACATAACCCATTCATAAGCACCATTTATTTGGAATCCTGAAACACCATATATGTTACTGAAAATTTTCCAACGAAATCACAAAACTCCTTAAGAAAAGGTGCGTTTTTCAGTTGACATATATAGCACCCAAAACATAGAAAAAAGAGAAAAGGAAAAAACCCCACAAATGCAACCCAGTAGAGCAACTCACTGTAAACCAAATTCTTCTGATCTCTATCATCATAAACAATCACGGCACGAAAGCCCCAGTCTTGAACATTTCGAATTTTATCCTCAAAAGAGCACTCTCCTCTAATCACCAAAGCAAGCTTCACTCTCTCAGTTTCGTTTGATCCAAAATGGTTGTGAAGCGAGGAACAAGCGTCCAGAGGATCCGCCATGCGCAGAGCTCCGCATATTCCAGAGCTATGAAGGCCAAGAGCTTGAAGCAAACCAAACACATTAGCCAAAAGACAATCATTTATCAGTTTGTTAGCAACCAAAAAGATAGGACTAAGAAACTTACCGGATTTCGCAGGAAGGTCCGGCAAGGAAACAGATAACGGTTTCAAAACGATGGTGGCGGACGTTCGCTGGAGAAGCGCACCAAAGAAGAGGAATAGGTTTGCGACTACGGCTTCTCTCATCTCTCAAGCTCCTCGGAAGCTTCAACTGGTAGTTGGGTGATTTTGGGACTTCCAGAACCAAAAAGGAAAACATGAGCAACGTTGTCGTTTTCAGTAGTTAAAGTAGTTTGGCCCCTCCACACGGTGCGTTTTAACCCCTTGCTTTTGTGAGCCGACTTGTCGTTTCGTCTTTTGGCCGCCGTTATATATATATATATATTTTGCGCGCGCGTGTGTATGTAGCAATATATATATATATATGTTTGTGTGTGTGTGTGTGTGTGTGTGTAGAGCAAGAGCCAGTGAGCTGCGACGTTGCGGCTGGAAAACTGTCCTTTTGATGGACGAAGCTTCGATGTTGCCTTTGCCAGAGTCTTTCCTTCAATTTCTTCAGGAAAATGGGATTGACCCTTCTATTTATACTGCAAGCGATTCAACCCCTCGTTATTTACGGTTTGTCTCTTTGGAATTCGTATTAAATATTCATGCTTTTTGTGCTTGAAGTTGGGAACCGAGTATATTTTTGTTTTGTTAACTTTCTGTTTCTGGGAAAGGTTGAAGCCTGGAGGTGAAGACCATGTTCAAGAGATTGAAGCTGATTTGAAGTGTAAGCTTGAGAAGGTGGTTTGGCTCCCTGGTTTTTATTCACTTCCACCTCATGTGCATATTGCTAATTCAAAGGCATACAAGGAAGGGAAGGTAATATAGATCTCTGAGGTTCAATGACTGTTTTAAAGTGTGTATTTGAACATTTCGAGGGTATTTTATTTGTCATTTAACTGTTTTCTTGATTTCTGTTAGTTTGGTTTATTCATGATTGTTTGTTTGCTTCCAGTAACATTTAGGCATGAGGGAAATATTCAAGAATTTCTTTGTATGCTTCCAGTGACGCGTAGACTTGAGGGAATTATTCAGAGTTTCACTTTTGATGCTTGATCGCTGTGAAGATCTTTCTCGAAGAAATTTTTTTCTTCTTATGGCCATTTTCTGTTCTTTTGATTCATGCAAACTTTTTGGTCATTCAGCTATATGGAATTGATGCAGCATCTGGAGCGGCTGTTTCGGCTTTGAATGTTTCTGTGGGAGATCATGTCCTCGATCTCTGTGCTGCACCTGGTAAGTACATTTATATTGTTCATGCGATTGGTTTCACATTTGTTCTCCTATACCAAAATTACTTCAAAGGGTGTGATTCCTATGAGCAATCTGACAAACTTCAACCTGCTGTATTCTATTTCGTTACATCAAGTTCCACAACTTGGCTTCCATATCAATTTTCTCATGTTCATTGTCGACTTTGGTGTAGAGAACTGTGGGTTTTGCATACTAATATGCTCTATCCATCTAACTGTCTAAACAAAGGGTCTAATTAATCACTTGCTGAATTCTTTGTCATGTATTTTCATCTTCAGGTGCTAAACTGTGTATGATTCTGGACTTACTTGGTAATGCGGGATCTGTGACTGCTGTTGATATTTCAAGGAATCGCCTGGCTGCTTGTAGAACATTGCTGCAGAAATATGCGTTGGGTGATAGGTGTAGGCTATTTGTAGCCGATGGAACTAAATTTTCCATCATTCCTGTCAGGGATCATTCAAGTCCTACATCATGTAAGAATTTGGAAACAATAATCTATGTATGTTTTTACCTTTCAATGTGATTCCACTCATTCCACTTATCCTTTGAGGATCTGTCATTAATTTCCTACCTATCTCTTACATGTTTCATTCATTCTAGTATGAAACAGGTGAATATACACTGGGAGAAGACAAAGACATATTTAAGGAGTGGACTTCTAGGAGATCTTGGAAAGAAAGGAAAAAGACAGCTAAAGCAAGGAAACTTGGTTCTTTAGAAGTGGGTGCAGAAAGTGATTATCCTGAATTGATTTTCTATGGGCGTGATTCTGGGGTTGTAGGGATGAACAAAAATGAGTTATATCAAGTTGAGAGTGGCAGTGGAATTTCAACTCGTGGCTATGACAAGGTGAAGTTGCGTGTAACTCAAATTGCTCCAGTTTTTCCTTCCCAAAAGAGCTGCATTCTCATGTGTGCCAATATGATTCCACATTAGACGGTTTATGTCGAAATTCTAACAGAAATTACTAGTTTTATTCAATTCAGGTACTTGTGGATGCAGAATGTACTCACGATGGGTCAATTAGACATGTCCAAAAGTTTGAGCGTTGGGGATGGGAGACCCTTCATCAACGTGTATTGAATGCCGAAAGGAGTGATACCTTGACGACTTTGCAGGTACTTCAATAAAATTAAACCATAGATTAGGTAAATGCGCTACTTTCTTGAATCTCTTGTGGAGGCTAACACCTTATTTTTGTTTTGTCTTCTTGGAGCCTTTGCAATTTGATCTTCTTGTTATGAAGTTGCACACTTTTCACTTGCTTTCAGACGTACCCCTAACCTCCTTTTGATGCAAGTATTCTTTATTCTAATGCAGTCAAAACTCCTCCACAATGGGTTTCGATTACTAAAAGTTGGGGGCTTGCTTGTATACAGCACGTGCAGGTATGTGCCATACGCCATGTATCACTCTGGAGGTAAAGACTTGCATGTCGGTTTTATCTGATTGTGTTCCGTTTTCAGTTTGACTGTTACTCAGAATGAAGATGTAGTGGAGTGGTTTCTCAAACAAAACGCTTCCGCCGGTAAGATAAGTTGTAATCCTGTAAGGATGATTCTGTTTCATAATCCTGATTCTTTATTAAACTATTTGTCAGTTGTCATTTGGCATGTTTGTTTTCTTGGTCATGGCTTCATTATGCCACCCACCCGGAACATATAGTAGCCACAAACCTTATGGCATTGCAGCACAATGATAACTTTGATGTTAATCTTGCGCAGAGTTGCTGGAGATCACTGCTGCCAGAGATTGGCCGTGCAAGAGTGGCCGCATACCCAAGACGCTGCGCTTCGATCCCGTGACATCAAAAACTAGTGGACTTTTTGTGGCAAAGATCACAAAAGTAGACATTTAATTACATCATTTTTGTAGAAGGTGAATCAGATATTATGGATATCAATCCATTGTTGTACTTGCTACTACTATCTTCAACAGAATAATCCCCAAAAGATCAGAACTTTGACTCATAAAGCAAATCTGCTGCTTAACTTGGTTATTCTTTTCTTAAGACAAGCGTTGAATGCAAAGCAGGTAGAGACAGAACTGGTGAAAAATGAGTACGCTTTTAGTTTTACCAAATGTCTTTACCCTCTTGCGTTTCCTAATCTCAGAACTTGTCCAAGCCAAACGCTTTAATAAGATGGATCTTGAGTTCCAGGTCCCATAAAAAAAGGAGGATTTTATTGTGCAAACGTAAAATGTTATGGTTCTGCACTAACTATTCTTCCTTTGTTCTGTTTTTTTGAGTTCAAAATCAAAGTGATTTATTAAATAGAATGAAGTAATTAACAGTACAAGTCGTCCGTCCAAAACGTCATGTCGTTGTCCAGATGACAGCCAAATTATACATATATTCTTCCGAGAGAGAAGGAAGCAGAGAATGCAAATCAGGGAAAAAAAAAAAAAAAAAAGGAACTCGCACCAAATGGAGGCCAAAGCATCGTCTCTTAGATGGGGAATTCTACGTCAAGCCATTCTTGGACGTTGTTCACCCCAAAATCATGGTAATTTTCTTCGTCATTTGGTTTTGAATATGATTTAGTTATCAAAAACTCTAAATGCCCATTATTAATTTATGTCTAGATGGGCATCCCACTTCAAGTGCCATGAAACGCATATCCAGGAAGGCGAGTCAAGGGTTCAACCTCATTCCTAGCCACCCAGTTGATGATAAAGAAGATTCTAATCGTAAAGACTCGTGTATATGCTACATATTGCCGGTTCCTGGTGCCCCAAAACTTTTCCTGACGTGAGAGAACTTTTTTATATTATTTAGATTTGGCCCTGAAAGAGCACTTTTTTATATTATTTAGATTTGGCCCTGAAATTTTCTATCTGGCATTTCTTCAAACACTTTCTAGTCCTATTGATACAATGCGATTCTATGGTCAAGATTCTCTCTTTCTTCTGTAAGAATTATGAAATTGGTCAGAAATAGTTTGGTGAGTTGTTTTAAACTTCCTACCATTGATTATTTGTGAGTCTCTTTTGAAGTTGACAGTAGCTTACAATGTGCTGTAGATGGAACAAGTTATTAAGTGTCATTGAATTTTATGGTAATGGCAGTTGGAAAAAATTGAAGTTGGTTGTCTTGGAATTTATGTGCAGCCAAAGAGCGGATAATGTTGTTGATCTCAGTGACTTTGAGAATTCTAATAGATACAATGTGGATAACACTGGGCTTGTGTGTAAGTTCTCATGGTCATTTTGAGCTTTTGAACCACTCAATATTTGTAAGCATTCATTTTCGGCCACTATCATATGTTTTCTTATGTACTCCTAAGATTTTTGTTTTTGAAATAATGGACTTATATTTGGATAGTTTAGAAGAAGAAGGTGATCTCGGAGCAACAATAGTCATCTCCTTGCGAAAAACATAAGAAGCAATTACAATGTTTCTGTTTTGAGATTTTCCTTTGTCGCTTAGGTAATTGGCCATCAGAAGAAGTCCTGGCTTATTTCTGCTTGTCACATGCAGACATGTTCAGGTGTATTGTACAATTCCATTATTTTCTTTTGGTGTATTCCTCTAACTAAAAAAAACTATAAAAGGAATAGATTTCCTTTGTATGTATTTCATTGATTCTGATCGCTTCTTTATGCTTATTTGAGTGTTCTTTGTTGAATTTTTAGGTCTAAAAGAGTTATCGAACTTGGATCAGGCTATGGCTTAGCTGGATTAGTTATTGCTGCCACAACTGAGGCATTAGAAGTTGTAATCTCAGATGGAAATCCTCAAGTAGTTGATTGTATCCTTCTGATACTCATTCTTAGTTGTCAATATTTACTAATCTTTGTTCCTGGGTATGAATATTGGTATAGCTTGAATGTCCAAATTTAGGAAATAATTTATGAGAATCACTACCAGTAATGGACAAAAATATGATAGTTTATGCAATTTGTTGTCTGCCATGGACGAATTTCTAATCCCAGTCCATGGAATACTAGGGTTAATTGTGCCAATTAGGCATTAGTTATTTCTGATTTCTTGTTCGTTTTTGCATTATGATGTAACTTTTGGTCACTTTATTGAAGACTAATTGGTAGTGATTTTATTAGAATCTTACCGGGCTGCCTTAACATCCAGATATTCAGCGAAACATAGATAGCAACTCTGGAGTGTTCAGTAGAACCAAGGTGAAGAGTATGGCATTGCATTGGGAACAGGATATTTCAAGAATATCTGACACTTTTGATGTCATTATTGCCAGTGATTGGTTAGTTACGTTTCTTTTACTTTTACTTTTGCATATATCTGTTGTGCTAAACCTTTGTGCTGAAAATGAACTTCATAATGACTCTTGTACACGATTTACTATTAAGAATCTTCATTAATGATTTATATTTGTGAACTGCTATTATGTTACATGCAAGATCAAAATATTCATGAATTATGTTATTACTAGATAAAAATGGGCTTTGGCAGGCCTCTTATACTAGTACCATATTCCTGGTGGATCTGATTCTTGTATCAAAACCTATTATTCCTAAGATTGATAATTGATAACCTTCATTGAATTATTTTCATCATTTGTTAGCTTGCTGATGTACTTGACATTTGAAAATTTTTCTAATTGACTCTGTTTCCCACTGGTTGAATAATTGAAAAATGAAATTACTCAGGAATAAACATTGTACTAAAAGTTTTTCTTCCAATCCCTACAATTCGTTCTTTCCATTTTGACCTGATCTCCTTCAACCAACAAAAGTTTATAAATACGAAAATTTTGCCGAGATCTTCGTACATGCCAGTGCATGTCTGCTTTCTCTTCTTAATACTGACTTGGCCTTTTTAATTTCCGAGCCTTGAAGAAATTGGTAAGGTTACTACTTTGTGGCTAGAAAGTCACGGAAACAACCTCTTTATAAAAATGCAAAGGGAAGGTTGCATACAATTGATGACCTTCCTTTAACCCTCACAAAATGGGGAGCTTTGTGTATTAGAGTTCGGCCTTTTACTAACTTCATGTTTCATTTTGACAGCACATTTTTTAAGGAGTTCCACAACGGACTTGCTCGTACTCTCAAACTCTTGTTAACAGACAATGGCCCATCAGAAGCAATATTCTTCAGCCCCAAAAGAGGTGACTCGTTGGACAAGTTTTTAGAGACAATTCAGGAATATGGCTTCCGTTATTCTGTAACAGAGAACTATGATGCAGATGTTTGGAGACTTCATCAAGGTTTTATGTATGGTAATGAGTTCTGGCCTACCTATGACAAAGACCACTGCTACCCTCTGTTGGTTAGAATTTCATTGTGAAGGCATTTCGCATTGCACATGTTAGTTATTGATGTTTTAGACATGGGCATTACCTGCTTATAGGTTGTTGGTTGAATTATGTGATAGAGAGATGCTTGATGCTTCTGTTATTGTTGTGCATAGCAAGACTCATGTAGAAACTACGTAAAGCTGTATCCATCACTATGTGTAAAAACTGTTATACTCCTCCTGGTGGGTTCCTTCAGAGACTTTTGTTTGTGCATTCCCCACAACTACATTATGTATGGTTGACTGGCCGATGATGTGCCAAATGGAAAGGAAAGATTTAGATGCCCTTTTTCATTGATTATAATTTATTATCATTTCTTTTTGAACTTTTACTTCAATAGGCGAGTGCATCGAGCTTTTGACAGAGATTCCTTATCCTCGTCCAAGCATCAAAGTTACTTGAAAAAGCATTTGCATTTGGCCGTCCATTGCTTACGATGATCCTCTACTTTAAGGATGACTGAGGACAATGTCAAAAGCCATAGGATGAGGTGTAGATCAAATAAACTTATATTTTGTTGGCCAAGCTCAAATTTTGCTATGCGCTTTTATAATGTTTCAGCAATGAACATGCCATGTCTGTGAACTCGACAATGAACATGAGTTGGCTTACATTCTTAGCTACCACAAGAGTAAAACCATGCTCGGGCTGTATTTTGCATCTATGTTTGTTCTGGTCCTGGGTTAAAGTTTATCTTTGGCAGATTCGTGGCAAGTTTTTAGAAAAAGTAATATTGATTGACAGGTATTGTTCTCTAATGCTGTAAATTGCATGGTGTTAGTCAAGGGAAGAAAAGAGCCATCGGAGGCATCTTGGAAACAATAAAAAATTGTAGATGGTTAGTGACAATAATTCTAGTTAATTATGGAAATTTAACTCTATTGGACCCATCTAAAAGGTTACGTAGCTGAATTAGTTGAGGTATACAAAAGTTACGGTAGGTACTGCATGATTAAAGAAGAAAAGGAAGCATCAAATATATTAACAAACTAATATAGTTCTTCAGTTTGTGTGTGCTTTCATTTTCCTTTGTCCTTCCTCTACTCCTTTTTTAGTCTATTTGACAGGAAAATATGGATAACAATATTCCCATTTACAAAATCAACTATCCCTTTCTGTAATTGTCTTAACAATGGATCATTCATTACCCGGCTTTTATGATGTGGTGAGGTTCGGAAAAGTTTGAAGAGGTAAAGACACAGAAAATGTACTAAAATCTTCTCTTATCTTCAGAGGGGATAAAGTAGGCTTGTTTCCTTCGTAATGGTATAGGATGACTCTGATTTTCCACCACACAACTTGGTTTAAGCATCTCAGTACCATCTTGTCCTCCAACCTCCCAACCATGTTCTGGGTGGCACTTGTCCTTTGGATTCTTACTTATATTGGCTTGTTCAGCTTATTTCCTTCTCTAAATAACATCAACAGGCCCATCTAAATTGCATAGGCATCACAAGTTTTAGAGTTGGGATTTGATAGATTAGCAATTCTAATTTCGCAAGTGATCCATATGTCCAGGGGATTGGTGATGGTTCTTGGCTACTGCTCCAAAGATCTGAACTTTGGGCACCCACTTGGATTTTTTAATAAAATAATTCAAGAAAATGGGTGCTGGTTCATATCAGTAGCAAACTATCCAACCATCATGAGACAACAGAGAAACTTGTGACAAATGAAATGGTCGGTTCATGCTCATCTGACATAAACCAGTGTTAGTGTGACAAGACAGAGATCATCCCTGTCATGAGTTAGGTTCTCACAGATTTTTACTGATTGTCTAGATTATATATGGACCTAAAAAGATGATCTTACAACTAACTGAGCTGCTTTTCGAGATAAATTCAAGATGTGACTGGTCTCAATCTCATTGTCCTACTGGAAAAAACTAATGCTGGTTGAAATATCTGAGAACAGTTTCCTATAATGATATTGCCACAAACCATCCCGTTTGGAACTAGATCATTACTTGCATTTAATTGCTTTATTTCGTTCATTTTATTCTTTTCCAAACACAATGATATAAGAACCTTCAGTCTACTACGCTATAGTTGACGATTCAATACGACTAAATATTAGTGAACCTAATTGCAGATGCTGCACGCAAGTCATTCCATAAAGGTTATTCCATTTCGTAACATGACAATTAATTGAATATTAAAAAAAATTGTAAATTACTTCCTCAAACACTAAAGTCTTAGATTCTTAAATATTATCAAATGTTGGAATTTTTTTAATTTAGACATTCAAAACAAAAAGGTGCTGCAAACGCAAATTGTTTACAACATTCTGCTTCATTTTTGTCCACTTGCTCGATAAACAAAAGGTTTAAAGCAAATAAAAGGAAATGCGAGATCTGTTTTTCCCCCAAGCAAGCAAATTTCCAAGCTGGGGATTCCATCAAAGTGGGCAGCGAGATCAACTACTTGCAATACCTGTCAAACAAAAGCGACCACTTGCCCCCTTTTTCTTCTATTTTTTCAACCGTCTCCTAAATCTGAAAACAAGCTCAGATTTCCTTCAACTTTCTTGCTTGAATCTTTTACTTTTAACTTTGAAGCTGCAGGACCATAGAAAATGCAAAGATAGAAAGGGAAGATGGAATAACATTTTATTCCTACCATGGATTTACAAATCACATATCAATGATTCAATATCACGTGTTTTCATCGTTAAACATTGTTCATTTAGTGGAGGGTCGGAGATAGTCTTGGAGTCCGCCAACTTCTCTAAAATGATCACCATTTTACACTCTTCTTCTGCTTGAGTACAGGTTATCACAAGTGAACGTAACAAAGAATGATCAGAGAAGTCAGCAAAGAAAATCCATATCGGAAAATCCAAGAAGGGTGTGTCCTTGTTGAATCTCCGGTGGCCAAACTTGCCAGCCATGAACTTGCCAGTGCAGCTTGTTGTAATGTCTCTGAATCATCATTGCCTGACTCAGTCCCTCCAATTGCTGTTCCAGTTCCAGTTCCGGTATCTGAGCCTCCAATCGATGTTCCTGGATCTGTTGTATTTGGAGTCGAATCTCTAGATGATTTTAAACTGAACATAAACAAACCCGTATGAAAATGTCACGACACATCCAACAGCGTTAAAAGAACATGTTACACTTTCAGTTTCCGAGTTCTCACACTACCATAAAGATGAATAGGTACTTTACCTTGGCACATTAGGACAGAATGTGATGGTATAATCAGCAGCAGTGCACGTAAAAGTACTTGTAGCATCATCGTACGCGTAGCTATAAGATTTTGGACACGAACTCTTAAAAACCTCCGAGTACATAGAAGGTTTACAAGCAGCAGGCGAATTATACACACCACTGCAACAATACTCAGGGTTCCCAAACGCCTCACAGGCGCTCCGGCAAGCCTCTCCATCTTTGACTCTCAACTCCGCTGGGCACTTCCGGTTTAGGTCCGTCAAGCATCCTGTGGTCAAACAGTCACCCGAACCACCACTAGCCTCCACAGTCATGGCCAAATTATAGCCATCAACGAGACTAACGTCGTAGAAATCTTGAGAGCCAGAGCCTAGAGTAAATTCGGCCAAGGTGGCCGGAGGAGTGGCGCCAGCGCCGTTGCATTCCACTTGGTCGGAGCCACAATCGCCGGTGGCACAGGCACCATGGCCAGAATCATCGAAGTTGCAACCGGTTCGACCCCAGAATCGACCGGACCAACCGGTTGGTGCTTGAAAAGAGCGAGACGTGCCTTTCGAGAGCTCGAAGCCTGTACTTTCTAGTTTGGGATTTCCTAGAATTCCTGGCCATACAGTGAAATCGCATCTGTTGATAAACTTGAATGTGGCACTTGAAACACCTGCAATAAAAGGTCCAAAAACCGTCAATGGAGTTCATTTAACAGGTTCACAATTCCAGGAAAAGCTGAAACTTTCCTGTAATATACCTTCAAAAATCAAGAAGATGGTGAAGAAGAGGACAGTAGTAGAAAAATGACACTGACAGTGGCGGTGGGAGTAGGATAAAGAATCCATAAGTAATTTATGTTTGTCTTTGCTGCAAGTGAACGTAAAGACTCAAACTTTGAAGAATGGAAAGGATTGGCTTTGATTGGGTTACAATGGTTATCGAGTTTCAAGAAGTGGGAGAAATAAGATTACTGGTAAAGGTGATACATTTCTTGATGTTGGGAATGGAAGAATGACAGAGTCCAAGATAGAAGCTTTAGATATGGAGAAAGAAGAGAAATCACACATGCATAAAAGAAAGCTATGCGCTCTCTAATCTCTTGTCAAAAAGAGAGGATGGAAATGGAGTGTGGGGGATCAGTGAGGGAAGGTGAGTGGTGGTGGAGAATCTCAATCATAAGCTCTGTGCATTCCCACTCATCTCCATTTTATAAATAAATGATGAAAATCCAAGCATATGGAATTGAAAACAGACCGACCGCCCCATCACAGTCAGAACATGGAATCCAATGAGTTTTTTTTTAGTTTTATTTTGAATAAAAGAAAATGGAAGTGTTGAGTTGACCTCCCTCATTGGCTATCAGAAATGAAATACCTTCACTTTCTAAATATACCTGGGCGGGGAGCCCATCCTTTAAACGGCCTCGTTTTGGAATTGAGGCACATATTAGTGTTACATGTATTAATTATTCTTATGCGGATCATTTTGCTTTCATCTCCTCTGTTTGTCTGCTTCTGCTTTGCTTAATAATGGCTTGTTCGTGAAGAAAGAAAAAGTGAGGGAAAAGATATGCGGCAAGAAAAACTTTCTTGTCTTTGGAAAAGGGCAGCAAAATCAAGCAGAAGCTTTGCTTTGCAGAATCACCAAAGTTCTTTTTCTCGTCTTCTTCTAATTCTCAAATAACCATGTGAGAGTGGGAACCACGTGGGAGTTAATGTGGGTTGCCACATGGTAAGTACGTTGGAGCCAGGTGGCAAGACAGGCACAGGTATTGGAGCTGAGAGCAGATTATCTGTATAAGAAAATCCTTTCTTACTCTGTCTAATACAAAAACAACATCGTTTTTTATGAAAAATTTACAAGAGTTTTCAGACAGAGAAGAGGCGCTTGTAGGACTCACTTACAGTGCCGTTTTTGAAGCCAAAAGTGGCCGGAGCTGTAGCCACTTTTGGCTCTTAATTGCCTATCTTGTTTTTCTTATTATATCGTTTCTGCGAAGATTTTATTATCTATATTTTATTGATTATTATATT
>JANIHZ010000210.1:16702554-16712564 GCA_027478365.1 Erythroxylum rufum | reverse complement strand
AATCATAATGGAGAATACACACACACACACACACACACAATTTCCCTCATTTTAAAAAAAATATCTTTCAATCTTTTTGATTGGTGGGGATTGAAGTGGGTGTTGATTTAAGTTGGTCCCTTCCCTTTACACATAAGGAATCTACACCTTATATTTTGCTCTATTCTTTTTCAGAGTTATTTATGGTGAAGAGCTTGTCCTACAACTTCTTGCATTTTTATCACAAGTACGTCCAAAGAGAGACAAAAGAGACTACTACTACTTTAGAGAGTTAAGGTTCTTCAACCATAGGAGTGAACAAAATTGGTTAACACAGACAAAATTTTAATGAAACACAAACATAATCTATTATCAATTACCTTTTAGGATTCATGGTTGAAGTTAAAGATTTGGTTTTGTAGTTGTATTTTCCAATAGGATCAAGGTAAAAAATTATCAAGAAACACAAATGGAACAGCAACAGAATGGATACACAAAAGACCAACGAATGTTACTCACTTATTAAACTTTGCTCCAGCAATTGCTCCACTTCAAATAACCTAACCGAAATATTGCTATTTTTCAATTTTAGTTTTTCAGATCAACAAATTGAATAGTTGAAAGAGTATATATAACCCAACTACCAAAATTAGAAATTGATATGACATAGCGTTCTAAATATTACAGAAATTGATATGAAATAAAATTCTAAATATTACAGAAAATTTAAACCAACTGTTAATAGAGTATTTCTAATTGTTACAGAAAACTAATTGATCAATGCTACTTCTTATCTGTTAATCTTAAATAACATAGAACATGAACTCTATATAAACTTGACAACGAGAATCAACATTGCAATCCAAAACCATTACAGTGAACTAATCCATGCAAGAGATGAGTATGTAGATCAAGCGAATCATGTTCTAATCGCTTGCTCCAGTGGTTGTCTGGTTATATGATCAGATGATGCTTTCTTTTTGAGAAAAAATTACCACTCTAACCTAAATCATAAAACCAAAGATTGAAAGATCTAGAATTAATGCAACAATTCCACATCTCACCTCAGATACAAAAGAATTAGCAGTAATATTAAAAGAAATTACCACTCTAAAAAATTCTCCCAACGACATGTTGTTTGGTGGCAGAAACACACAGCTCGTCCAAGAACAAAGAGCAACAGCATAACATGACCAAACAAACAAACACATATAAATAAGAAAAGCAGTAATTTCAAGAAGGAATCAAAGATATAAGCTCAAACAAGCATCACAGAAACACAAACCCCTTACATGGCTCAGTTGCTACTTCTATGGGTTACCTATAGTAGCCGCCTAAGGAAAGTCACAGTAGTCGCCCAAGGAGAGTCAACAGGGCTCGACTTCTGTGTCTATGGGTTACATGCATCTATGGAGACCGTGAGATATGGTGAAGCAAAGATGATGAAGATAAGATAATGAAGAGGCAAGAGACATATCGATTCCTTAATGAAATCTGAAAGGTTTAGGTTTAGGTATATCTGTTGAACCGATTGAGAAGATGGAAAGGGGCGACTGGCGAGAGAGAAAGAATGAAATCTAAACTTTTTATCATCCAATCAATTGAGAAAATGCTGAAGGGGCTATTGGTAAGAGACAGAGAATGAAGTCTGAATCGCCAATTGCAAAATCTGAAATAGTAAAGGAGCGACTCACGAAATCTGAAATGGTAAAGAATTAGGTATTTTTGTATCCTCCTTTGTCTCGCCGAACCGATCTAATCAGTTTGATATGAACCGACCGGTTTTCATACTGACAGGTTATTAGTTAAAACTGAACCGAACCACTAATCGGTTCAGACTTTTTCTAGTCAAACTGACCGGTCCGATCTAATTTTTAAAACCTTGATAACAACACTATCCTCTATTCAAACTAGGTTCCAATGACTTATTGTCGAAGCAATTAAAAACGAGGGGGAGCTAGAGGTTGGAGAAGAAGGTTACATTTGTGGCATCCAATCCTAGTGGCCTTGGGGTACGAATACTTGTGTTGTTTGTTCCTAATATTAAAGTGTATGATGACTTCACCTCGTTATTGACTACATGAATTGTTAAATAGTACTTCCAGTTCACGGAAAATTTTTTTTTTCTGAAAACCTAACACAAACTACCTTATACTTGAACCATTAATTGACATTTGTTGGAGTTTATTATTAAAATTACAGTGATTTAGGCCATTTAGTTGGAAAAATTGAAAAGAGGCTAGTATGACTGTATTGGAGCATCTGATTCTGTTAGAGAGTTTTAATCTGTGCCACTTAATAATAGAACGGAGTACATAGTTAACCAAAACAGAAAATCTACCTAAACCTCCACAGTATGACCACATGACCTGAAAAGCAATTAACGACACTCGTAGACTATCTAGAGATATTTTGCGTTACTATCCCTGTTAGGAACCTCCGACCTGTCATTCACAACGCATGATAAACGAAGATCGTCGGAATTGTTCTAGTAGGCAGTCCCCGATATTATGGGTGAGTTCTACAATCTGTTATTAATACAAGTTTGCTCATCATTGCTACCAATGCGACTTCCCAAAAACAACTTGGAAGTCAACAAGTTCCAGCACAGCAGTAATAACAATGTGTATTCTACCTTAGAAGGTGAAGGCGACATGAATTGAGAGAAAAAAAAAAAAGAAAAAAGAAAAGCAACAATAGTTCAGATATTTTATCAACAACCGAGCCGAATCAAGCTCAAACTGATTCGAGACCTAATTTTTTAAACAAAACAAAAAATTAGGCCTCAAATAAGCCTAGGCTTGAGTAACCTAAATCCAAACTCAATTAAAAAAGAGTTATTTTCAACTTTTAATTTTCAAAAAATTAGCAAAACCGACCATAGGCCCATTGCCATCCTTGATCAATCTATGCAAACACAAAAATAGATGTCATCCAAACTACACGATACAAAAAATGTAAAACAAACAGTGAGGCAATTTGATAATTAACCAACGGAATTCGCAAGTGTTAAGAACTTTAAAATAATGGATTTCTCCTCCCTCCAGACCCAAACAATCATGTTCATGAGTAAGTTGGGATCATCAAGATGAAACAGGAACAAGCAAGAAACAACTGATGCAAGCAATGAATACCCATTCATCCAAAATGTGACTCAGAAAAATACCAAAAATCATGCACATAATGCAATATTATTAATGAAAGGGTCCAATCACAACTTAATATATGAAAGTTAAGGAATCACATACTAACATAATTCGCAAAAGAAAGCAAAGGCGAAACAAAGACCAATCTTCAACTTCCCAAAACCAATAAAAACCCTTTAAGACAGAATCAAGTTAAACAAGTTGGTTATCCAGACTAAACCATCCCCAAAGTGCCAAGAAATAACTTTGTACTCTTTAACACAATGTTTAGGTTGCAGATTTCCTCATTAGCAATGGTGCATGTACACATGATATATGAATGAGAATTCCATTAAGCTTAGGCTATCAGTTTAAGATTCTTTACATGGGCTACATTACAACAACTCACTTTTGGGAACAAATTAATACGTCTAGATTTAGCATCCAATATACAAGCCCAAACATAGCCACAAACCGGTATTTTCACATTCAATAGAACATCATGAGAATAGCAACATGCTTCTCTTAATATCACCTAAAGGACAAATGAAAACGCAGAAAAGGTATTAGTTCAAGGCATTTAAAGCTACAGCATTGTTCACATCGACAACAATGCCAGATACTTGTCAGGAAATCTGAGAGTTGCTAATAGAATTGCTCAACTACAAAGTTATCCATCATTCCCTCATTAATAGGAATATATCAAAAACTAATCATTCATCCGATCCAGCATTAGTATGGGTCTCAACTGGGAAAATTTCCTCTACTAAACAGAGGATCACTTACTTCCACCTACACAACAATGCATGTATACGACAAAATTAGAAGATCAAAAAGAAAAAAGCCACAACCAACCAAACGATGAAAAGGAATTAAAAAGAGAAATATTTACTACTGCTCTTTCTTCTTCCTCAATCAATCACGACTTATTTGGACAATCCCTTGCGAAATGCCCTTCGTTTCCACAATTGAAACAACCACCAACACCACCACCAACAAATCTGCTGCTTCCTCTAGCACTAGGACACTCTCTCGCCATGTGACCATAACCACCACAAGTATAACACGCAGCACCACCACCAGGACAATCCCTGGCCATGTGACCATAACCACCGCAGTTAAAGCACGCGCCACCACTTCCACCACCACTGCCGCCGTTCCCACGCGAGCAATCTCTCGCGAAGTGCCCAGCACTACCACACTTAAAACAGCCATTACTAGTACTATCACTGCCCCTACAATCTCTAGCAATGTGACCAGGATTGCCACAGTTATAACAACTTCCAGCGCCGACGCCGTTGTTCCGTCGTCCCCAAGCCGATCCGAATCCTCCTCCGCGACCTACACCTCTTCGACTAGGCTGAATAGGCCCGCCGCCGACGGCGGTGACGTTGATCGCTTGATACTTGTTGTCAGAGAGCGCGATGGTGAACTCGACAACATCTTCTTCGGAGAGAGTGCGGAAACCGCCGTCGGATTTGATTGCGCTGTGGTGGACGAAAAGATCCTCGCCGCCGTCGTCGGGCTTGATAAAGCCGAATCCTTTCTTGTCGCTGAACATCACGACTCTTCCAGTGGACCTCTCATCCTTCACGGTGGTGGATCTCGCCGCCGTTGTCTGCTCCTCCGCCATCGCTAACGCCGATTATTGGAAGTGAAGAGGAAAGAGAGAGAGGGCACTAGACCTAGGACTGAATGGTAAGTTACTTTATATTAGGCACTTATAGGCAAAGATAAACCTCTCACTAATTAGTACTAATCTCTACTCAGTTAGAAAATTGTAATCCCTAATTTGCCACTGCCTTTTAAATAATGCTATACTTGGAGTCTGATCTGGTGCTCCGTTGTCCATTTTAGGGAATGGTGAAACTTTGTTTCAATAAGAAAACTAAGAAATCAATCTATATCTTATGATGTTTGCATCTTATATAGAAGAACCACCTACTAATGTAAATAATTTTGCAATGCGTTTAGTGGATAGGGATGATGTTTGTTTGTTTGTATTTGGAAGACTGAAATAAGTTAGAAAGTGGAGTGTCCTCTTTGTCTTGCTTATATATCTTATGCTCCCTCTTTTAGTATTTGAACACTTCTTGTTAGTATTGTCTAGTTCACTAAAAACTTGTCTCACTTTTCCAATCTTTTCTTTTTTTTTTCTTCTTGATAAAGTTCTCCATCATTTCTTGTGCTTCATCATTGTCAAAGATGTAAGGGTCATATGGGAGGTCATTTGGGATCACAAAACTGGTCGCTTGAAAGGATACGACTTTATTTCTTTCCGCAATCAATAGGTTGCTACACTTCACAAGGTTGATAGGAGAGCTTTTGGTTACGAATCATATTTTTCTCTCGCCATGATAAATTGACATTGCCATAGTGGCATGTCAGTTATTGATTTGGTTGACAAGTGCATAATGGAGATTCAATCTAGACTGGTTGATGCACCACCAAACTTTATGGTTAAGATAGTTGATAAAGATGGAGCAAGGGAATATGCATGGCGTGAATCTGTCAAGGAGGTTGCTGTTGTCTGAGTATTGTTTTGTTATATGTCATTTTTCCTTTTTGGATGTTTAATTTATAAGAGGATTATGAATGCAATACTAATTTGCCAGTTGGACACCAATTGGATTTGATATGTAGAAACAAAAAACTACCATTTAGCCTATTAGTGTTAGTATAATCACCTGAAGCAACTCACTAACTGTTATTTCCTCTTCTACAAATACAAAACATGTCACCAAGGCATGGAAGAAAACAACCACATTTCTTATTGCAAATACCAACTCTCAAATTGTCAAAATCAAACGTTTGTTGTGCCTATCAATCAAAAATGCATTTTTACTTAATTAATAAAATTATTAATATAATGTAACATTAACATCAAATGCAATAATTGAAATTAAGAAATAAACATAAAAAAGAGTATCATAAGTAAATCAGTCATGTGCACTGAAGGTGGGATATTAGCAGTATAACTTTGTTTATCTATTTCTGTATGAATGACTTAAAATGAAAATTCAAATCATTAGAGTATTACTAGCAAATTACAAAAGGACAATATTACATATACTACATTAGAATACAGTCCAGACATAGAATGATGATGAGTGTAAGCGATACTTATGTTATTCATAGAAACACTACATGGCTGTTGTGTGTCATTACTAAGGTAATCTCACAAAAGATTTCATGCCCATCAACTTGTGTCTACACTTCTTTGTTGTCCAATTTTCATATCTTTTAAAGCTTTTTTTTCTTCTCTATGTAATTTTTTGCAAAGCAAATTAACTTTATTCTCACATTTGGTGGAGTAAAGAAGTAAAAGCTGAGAAACAAGACGATTTGAAATATTTCCAAAAACCAGGATTGTGGAGAATCTAGTGTCGCTCCAAGAAACACACTCATCACGCAAAACAGTATTATATATAATTAAGATGACAACTTTTTCATTGTTCTTTGTTCTCCACTAGTGACAGGGGAAGAAAGATAAGATTTTGAGGACTTTCAAATCTCTTATCATGTAAGTTTTGTTTCTTTTTTCATTTGTAGATTTTCTTAGTTATTTTTTATTATCATTCCCTCCCTCTCTCTCTCTCTCTCTCTCTCTAAATATTTTTTGAGAGAATGGCTCAGCAGACTCGAATCCATCTTTTTGTGTAGTTTCAAAAATGACCCACTTGATGTCTGTTTATTTTGAAGTCTCTATAATATGACTCTGTTGTTGATCCATTTGGGTTTTGAAAGACATCATTTTGGTAATTTACTTTTATTATTATTTTTAATGTGGAGAGCTATAAGCTACTTTAGCGTATGACTCATTTGGTGGTTTTTAAACTCAAAATAATCTTTATATTTTCCTTAAAGGTAACTTTTGAAGATACTTTGATTGTTTTGATGTATAGACGTCATTCCTTTCTAACTTCTCTTGTTTCTGTTTATACACTTTTGAAGATACTTTGATTGTTTTGATGTATAGACGTCATTCCTTTCTAACTTCTCTTGTTTCTGTTTATACATCTATGTGTGTGATGGTTATTGTATATTTTAAAGGTTGAGTCGCTTAACATTGCAGATTAGTTAATTTGAAATATAAACATTTGATGCAAAGTTTATTGCTGATAATTTTAACTTCTAGTTGGTATAAGGCCTTCTAAAATATATTATTCATTTACTGGGAAGAATTTACAAATTTTTTCTGGTGTTAGTTGGTCAACTAGAGAGAAGATGAGAACATATAATTGCACAACGTGAAACCTTTCATTCTCCAATCACTTTTTCTATTATAGGAATTAAATAAGCTATACAAAGCAAACCAAAATACATTTTGCTCCTTAATCTAACCATCTAACGTTCCCAGTAGTTTGTGAACACTCATTTTTCATTGTGTTAATATTTTATCAGAAAACAAAGTCATAATGATACGTTGTTTGTGAATTTGACAGGTGTCGAATTTATTGTTAAACAAAATGATGAAAGGTAGAGCTACTCCATGCCATCGATTGGAATATGAACTTGAGAAGGAGCAACATGAGAATGATGAAATTAACATTGACAATGAGAGTAGTAATATGAAGTCAACTCATTTGATGCATCTGAATTCTGAGGAGAATTTGAACAAAGTCCACTCATATGGTCCAAGAGAGTTAATACTGAAAATTGGCATGGACTTTGAGACGGAAGAACAAACTTGTCAATATTATTTAATGTATGCCAAACATATCGACTTTGGAATAAGAAGGAGCAAAAGTCACAAAGATAGATCTGGTAAATTGATTAACAGGCTTTTTTGTTGTAACGCTGAAGGTAAAAAGATACCTGACAAAAGAGATGTGTATGTAAGAGCTCCACGTTTAGCAACAAGATTTGGTTGTGAGGTAAGAATGAAAGTTAATAGTGTGAAAACTGGAAAATTTCAAGTGATTTAATTTGTTGGGGATCATAGTCACTATCTTTCAAGTTCTAACAAAACACATTTGCATAGAAGTAATAGAAAGATATCCTTTGCAGCAGCAATGCAAATTCAAATGGCTAATGATGTGGGAATTCCACCAAAAGCATCCCATGATCTTATGGTAAGACAAGCAGGTAGGAGAAATAATCTTGGCTTTATTCAAGAGGATTATAATAATTATTTAAGATTCAAAAGAAGAAGAGATATGAAAAGGGGAGAGATAAGTGACATGTTAGAATATTTGTATAAAATGCAATTTGAAGATCCTAATTTCTTTTATGTCATTCAACTGAATAAAGATGATTTGATAACTAATATATTTTGGTTAGACACAAAGATGAGGAATGATTACTTAGATTTTGGTGATGTTGTTTGCTTCGATACTACTTAGAAGAAAAATGGTGAGGGTCATCCACTTGCTTTGTTTATAGGTGTAAACCATCACAAGCAAACTGTAGTTTTTGGTGTTGCATTACTGTACGATGAGACAGCTCTGACATTTGAATGGTTGTTCGACACATTTTCTAGAGTCATGTTTGAGAAGAAGCCTACAACTATTCTTACTAATCAGGATACGGTGATGGCAAAGGCATTAGCTTCAAGATGGCACATTTATCAAACCGTTGCATTCTATTTTAGCGATGTTTTTTCTTCGTTTAAATATTTTCCATTGGATTTCAACTCATGCATAGATGACTTTGATGAAGAAGAAGATTTTTCCAATGCATGGAATGAGATGCTTCAAAAATATGAACTTCAAGATAATGATTAGTTGAAACGTATGTTTCATATAAAGGAAAAATGGGCTTTGGTTTATGGACGTCAAATGTTTTGTGCAGACATGACTACCACATAATAAAGTAACAATATGAATAGCATTGTAAAAAGGTACGTGAGTTATCAGCATAATTTTTTATAATTTTTTAATCACTTCTAGAGGTTTATTGATGATCATCGATTTGATGAGTTGAAAGATGATTTTAGAACTAATGTAAACACTCTAGCATTGTCAGCACCTGTTCAAAATTTAAAGCATGTAGCTAGTGTCTACACATCAGAAGTGTTTAAGTGTTTTCAAGACCAGTGGAATAATTCTCATAATTCTAGTTTTGTCTTTGTGGTGAAGATAGTACAATTACAAAATATGAGATCACTCTGGTAGGGAAGAGTTACTCTAATATGGTCACTTATGATTCATTAAATGATGAAGTCCATTGTAGTTGTCACAAGTTTAAGTTTGCTGGCACTTTATATTCTCATATTTTGAAGGTTTTTACCTTGGAAAATATTTTAAGAATAACGAGTCAGTATATTTTGAAAAGATGGACACAAAAAGCAAAAACATGGTACCTTGATAGTAAAAGCTCCATTATCAATGAAAGTGAATTAGATCCTAAAATGTTGTCAAGTATGAGGTACAACGAATTGTGTGCATTAAGCATACGATTGGTTATAAGAGCAGCAGAGAGGAGAGATACTTGTAAAATTGTGAAAGATCGCCTTCTCAACATGTTGAAGATGGTTGATAAGATATTGCAAGGTGAAGAATTACTTGATGAAGAGAACCTGATATCACAAGATGAAGAGTTGACCCAAAGGTCAAATCTTGAAATGTATCTCTTCAATCAATATGAGACTAATTTTAGTGAAAGGAATAAGATTAGAGGTGTCAAAATAAAGACAATGTAACACCCAAATACCCTGTGGGAGGATACATGGATGCCACCCAAGACAGGACAAACAAAACCAAACATCTTACTTACATTATTAAACTTTCAAACACACTTATATTACATATCATAAAAGTTTCAGAAACTAAATTCAAAACAAAATATTTACAAGTCCAAACAAAGGAAACAAAATACATTTTCAAATTTTATGAACAGACTCCTTTGGCCAGTGCAGTAGACTTGTCCCAGTCTTTAAACTCTTCGCTCTGAACCTACACGGGG
>JANIHZ010000210.1:16677297-16691756 GCA_027478365.1 Erythroxylum rufum | reverse complement strand
CATATACACGGCCGTGCAAGTGCAAGTTAAGCCATGGTTGTGACTTAACTTGCACAACTGTGAAATGGTCAAAATATGCAACTGTATATTAGCCATTTACATGCACATTTCTTCTTGCTTAAGTTAATGTCACATTCACAAATTAATCCAATTAAGATTTATGCAACATCCATGCCGAGTTCACTCAATTCATATCAAATTTGGATTAAATTGCAACCAATTTTAGCATATAAAAATAAGTACATTCAAACAAAATTCAACACAACAATCCCCCTCACACTTAAAGTATGGGCTACAAGCCCAAATTGGGGCCTAATGTTTTTGAGTTTGATCAGTTTAGGAATTAAACTTGTAACTTGCACAATAAAGGTCTAAACTTTCACGAGTCTACTCAATTTAAGGCTTTTTTGGACAAAAATTAAGAATTATTATACATGCGCCGTTATAGACAAGTTAGTTAGTCTTGAAATGTCACGTTAAAAACACATATAGGTTTTCAAAAAATAAAAAATAAATAAAAATCATTTAAAATTTTCACATAAACCCTAAATTAACATATAATCCCTAAATTTTCACCCTATTTGACCTGTCTTTTTCGTGTAAAGTTACTTTTATGAAGGGGTGTAGAAGTCACGACAGTGACTTACATATACACGACCATGCAAGTGCAAGTTAAGTCATGGTTGTGACTAACTTGCACAACTGCGAAATGGTCAAAAGATGCAACTGTATATTGGCCATTTACATGCACATTTCTTCTTGTTTAAGTTAATGTCACATTCACAAATTAATCTAATTAAGATTCATGCAACATCCACGTCGAGTTCACTTAATTCATATCAAATTTGGATTAAATCGCAACCAATTTTAGCATATAAAAATAAGTACATTCAAACAAAATTCAACACAACAATTCCCCCATACTTAAAGTATGGGCTAAAAGCCCAAATTGGGGCCTAATATTTTTGAGTTTGATCAGTTTAGGAATTAAACTTGTAACTTGCTCAATAAAAGTCTATACTTTCACAAGTCTGCTCAATTTAAGGCTTTTTTGGACAAATTAAGAAGTGTTATACATGTGTCGTTATAGACAAGTTAGTTAGTCTTTAAATGTCACGTTAAAAACACACATAGGTTTTCAGAAAACAAAACATAAATAAAAATCATTTAAAGTTTTAACAGAAACCCTAAATTAACATATAATCCCTAAATTTTCACCCTATTTGACCTGTCTTCTTCGTGTAAAGTTACTTTTATGAAGGGGTGTATAAGTCATGACAGTGACTTACATATACATGGCCGTGTAAATGCAAGTTAAGTCATGGTTGTGACTTAACTTGCACAACTGTGAAATGGTCAAAATATGCCATTGTATATTGACCATTTACATGCACATTTCTTCTAGTTTAAGTTAATGTCACATTCACAAATTAATCCAATTAAGATTCATGCAACATCCACGCCGAGTTCACTCAATTCATATCAATTTTGGATTAAATCGCAACCAATTTTAGCTTATAAAAATAAGTACATTCAAACAAAATTCAACACAACAATTCCCCCACACTTAAAGTATGGACTAAAAGCCCAAATTGGGGCCTAATGTTTTTGAGTTTGATCAGTTTAGGAATTAAACTTGTAACTTGCTCAATGAAGATCTAAACTTTCACGAGTCTGCTCAATTTAAGGCTTTTTTGGACAAAAATTAAGAAGTGTTATACATGTGCCATTATAGACAAGTTAGTTAGTCTTTAAATGTCACGTTAAAAACACACGTAGGTTTTCAGAAAACAAAAAATAAATAAAAATCATTTAAAATTTTAACAGAAACCTTGAATTAACATTTAATCCTTAAATGTTTACCCTATTTCGAATCCCTTCATGCATCATCGCCTTTTCTCTGCATTTCACTCCCGCTGTTGATCTCTCGTGAACTGTCCTCATTTGGACCTATATTTTCGTTATTGTTGGCTTGATATGATAAAGCAATTGTGTTTTGCTATTATGATTGTATTGATTCTTCTGTCGAACACAACTTTGTAATTGAGAGGAAGTTTTTGCTGCCCATTTGTTGTGAAATAAATTGCTTTCTGTGAACTGTATGTTTTGTTACAGAGTCCTTAGCAGAGATGAACGGAAAAGTATAATTACAATCCTCTATGGAATTTGAATGAAATGGGTAAAATAATAAATAACAATGGGATCAAGGATCATTTGCAAGCTCGTTGATGGACGCATTGTCTTTGCAAAGTTTTAAGCAAATCCTCATCATTCTTAACTAAACTAGATTTATATTGTAGTGAACTTTGCCTGAGCATTGGTTCTAAGCTACATGGCAAACTCTCGTGACAAACAAAAAGACATAAAGCAAGGTTTAGTGTGCTTTACATCATCAAATAAATTATAGAGTATTATTAATTATAATACAAAACTCCCATTTGCAATTGTAATACAGTGATTGAGTTTATTTTTGGGATGAATGTAATTGTAAGATCATTTAGTTAGATGGGTGAAAAGAAACAAATATTTCGAGTATAGTTATTATCTTCTATCTCCATGCCTAGAGACAGTTACAGACAATGTCTTTGGAATAATAGATGCATATGCATCTAACCATTAACAATAGTTTTTAGATTTGCCACCAAAAGAAGCAGAAAGAAGAATGGAAAAGTCCATGATAAAACACTTAAGATCCAAGGAAAGAAATGTATGTTGTAGCTCCTTTATCCCCTACGTACTTGAGACTTTGAACAAATCTCTCTACCCAATGAAATATGTAACATTGTAGCATTACCATTCAGAAGTAATGCAATCATAAGTGAATTGACTACCAAGAATCCTAAGTACTAGTCATTCCTCCTTTTTCCTTCAATCACTTGGCACATCCCATAACCAATTATGCCTTAAAATTGTTTCCAATCCAATGCACTTATAAGTTGTTCCCAACAAGCAAGACTATTCATCATAACTAAACCGAGTTTTCATGTGTGGTCAAATTTACCATCTAAAACTAATTTTACTCTTGAAGAATTCAAAACTTCATATTGTAAAAATGAAGAAACACTTAGTAATGCATTGTAGTTCAAAGTCTATTGGTCTACTAACAATCCAAAACAGGCATCTTTAAATGCTAGCATATTATCGATTATCAGCAACTCAGAAGTTTATTATTCATTTGGTGAAGTAAGGCTTACAAGATCACGTAAAACCCAAGAGTACCACTTCTTAGAATCAAAAATAGTAAAAAGCTAAGCTGGACACAAGACATCCTCCCATTAGCTTGCAAAAGCAATAGTAAAAAGGTTCACAATATGTTAATGAGAAGAATTTAGTTGACAGGTGCAATTGTTACCAACACCTGCATGTAAACAAGAATAATCAATTTAATCACACTTTTTCCTGGAAAGCAGTTGTTCTTAAAGCAATTCATAAGAGACAATTTCCATCAAACTTGGGAAGAAAAAGACAAATTATATTTTGTTATGAAATTCAAGTTCCTTTCATCAGCAGGGAACATTTATCGTAGCTTGTTTTTTATTGTATATCATTGTAAATGAACAAAAAATTAAGATCGACCTATAAAAGAAATTCACGTTGATCATTGTTACTCTAGCTAATAGCTGTAGTAAAGCTCATAGATCATACACGCTGGTGATATATGATGTAATATATTCTGAAAGAAAACGTTTTAAGATAAGAAAAAGCATGCTTCAGATAAAGAATAGCGGGAGGGAAATGCAGAGAAAAGGCGATGATGTATGAAGGGATTGGAAATAGGGTGAAATTTTGGGGATTATATGTTAATTTAGGGTTTTGCCAAAAATTAAATGATTTTATTTATTTTTTGTTTTCTAAAAATCCATGTGTGTTTTTAACGTGACATTTAAAGACTAACTGATTTGTCTATAACAGCGCGTGTATAACATTTCTTAATTTTTGTCCAAAAAAGCCTTAAATTGAGCAGACTCGTGAAAGTTTAGACCTTCATTGAGCAAGTTACAAGTTTAAGTCCTAAATTGATCAAACTCAAAAACATTAGGCCCCAATTTGGGCTTTTAGCCCATACTTTAAGTGTAGGGGAATCTACTATAAGCTTGCTTACCAATCCAATCTCCACCATTCATATCAAACACAAGCATCAATCAAAATGTCTTTATGTAGGTTGCAATGGGCCCCGACTAAGGGTAGGAAAAAGGAAAATTGTAGTTTAAAACCACAACACAAATTGAGCATTTAAAATAATGCAAAATAATGAACCATAAAACACTCAATTCTTTCCTCTTACTTAACAAAATTAACACTTTCTATTTTTACTTCTCTCCTCTTCTTTTCATTTTCCGGTCATCTTCTCTTCCTTCCTTTTCTTTTCTATTTATTTTTCTTCTTTTCCTGTCTTTTTTATTTTATTTCTTTTTCTCTCTATTTTTCATTTATTTATTTATGAATCTAAAACAAGGAAATCAAAGAAGAGAAATATAGAGAAGTAAAAATTTCTACAACCATACCCATCCCTAATGCAATAATCAACTATATGTTATGATTCCCCCACACTTATTCCCTAAACCCAATTATATCCATTCAAATGCTCAACTTGCCTTATGGTAGGTGTTAGACCCTTAAACTTCGAAGCATTTCTCAGCGACCTTTACGATGGGCCTTAAGAGGAAAGTTAGCTGGATCATACGCATGAGGGAGGCATGCGAAAACACTAAGGCAAACATGGGTGAGTAGGAATGGACTTGGTGCAAATTTTGGCAGAGTCTTGGATCTTGTAGAGATTGACTCGACCCAGGCTAAGGACTTAATGGACTAAAGACTTGGCCCATGCTTGGATGAATAGATCACGACTAGCGGACTTATTGTGGGAAGCATTAGACCAGGCCAATGTACTATGTGAGTTTCGACAAGATCACACAACATCATCAGCGGATAGAGATCGTGGGGAGATTTTAGATGATGTGGTGACAACTAGGAGTCAGAGTTGCAGTGAAACTCAACATCTGAAGATAGTAGATATCTTCCAGGGTAAGGATGCTAATTTCCTATTTGAATGTAAACTCTATCGTTCTGTTATCTTGTAGATTATATCTTATCAGTTAGAGTCCTATTTGGATGGGGGTATCATCTAATTAGTCCACGTGATGTAATCTGATAGGGATAGACACGATCTTAGCATGATCTTAGGCAGTTCAGTATAAGTAGGATTCTGAATGTAACTTGGCTTCCAAATTAGAGTGCCTATATAGAGCTCATTCGAGCTTTGCTCTTCTCATTCATTCAAACAGAGCATTCCTTGTATTCTTTTGAGGGAAAGTAATATAAAGGTTGGTTTTACCATATCTCTCTTGTTTTCTTATTGTCTTTATTTTCTAATTGCTTTCGTAGCATTGTATCTTCGAGTGTGCAAGGTAAACACTTCGAGAGTCATTGAAGGCTGAAGTCTTGCTTAAGTAGACCTAAGTGAGACTACCGTGCAAAGGGTATTGATGATCAACTTCAGTAAAAGTTCGAGTCCCAAGGTGACCTTTGTATCAATAGGTACAATGAAAAGGATAAATAATCAAGGTTAAGGCTCATATTTGGGTTTAAAGAAAAAAAAAAGTTTCATGTTAAGCTCAAAGGGGGTTCACTAAAGTTAACATCATGGTGGCCTGTTAAGAAAAAGGGGTAAATCCTAATTGCCTTCATCATTTCAACATTTGTAGAAGATTGTGTGATCTCAACTAGTATTTGCAAGTAAGTTCTAGAGTTCCTTAATCATGATAATGTCCTTTTAACTGAAATCCAAGTCAATTAGTTTAAGCATGCAAGTATACTCATTTACTCATAGTATGCATTTCTAGTCCAGATTGAGTTCATTTAATAACCATGCATCTCTAACTACTAAATGGGAAAGAAAACACACAACACACAGATAATAATTTATTATCTTTTTTAAAACTAATGCTCACCTCACATCACTTTGCCCTCGAAGTGATATTAAAATGAAAGAGGGATCTAAGAGGCAAAAGAACGAAAGCAAGGATAAAGATGAAAATGAAAAGAAATTAAAACAGCAAGCAATAAAAAAGGAAAGGATAGAAACACGATACTAAGATGGGGGTGGAGGCTGTCTGAAATGAGCATTCAAATTGGCCATGAAGGTTTGGATCTCCACTAGGCTAGTCTCAATATTATGGAGCCTATCATTTGTTTGTCGTTCAAATGCTATCAATTGATTTAGTAGTGATTAGTACTCAACGGAAGTAGTTAGAGAAGTTTGATGCATTTCTTCAGGTGGTGGAACCATTATCTTCTTGTGCAGCTTCCATTTTTGCAACTCGAGCTCGATTGCTGCTCGAAGCTTTCCCTGTGTCATCATGATAAGAAAATAGTGATTGCCTTGCCTCTTAATAACCTTCATTGACACCAAAGATTTCAAGTTGAGAGTCGAGTTGCTTGAAACTAGCTGCATGGGTGTTCTCTTGGTTAGCAAGCCAAGATGTTCTGCAATTTGGGTCACAAATGTCCCAACTACTATTTTACCTGCGCTAGATTGAGCCACTTCATTTAAATGCAAACTTAACTAACTTATGGCATTAAAGGGCCTGTCATGTATCATACACCACAAAATAAATAATTCAGTTTTAGAAACTGCCTCATTGTTATCTCCTCTACCGAATAGTGTAAAAGTTAAAAATCAACGGAGATAGCAGAGGGCAGGGTCCACGTTGGCAAATGATTTAGACTGACTGGGGAGAAATACTTTCCTAAAATTGGTCACTTAGGACCAAAACTCGCTAGGTACAAAATCCTCGGGATATTTATATAAATTACTATTTGAAAAGCTAAAAATAGCATTCAGCACTTCTAAAGTGATCATTTGATGTGCACTTATTAATCGAAATTTAAGACTACCCACAGTTTCCTTAGCAGTAGTTTCATGAACTACTTCTAAAGTGGTTGGAAACTCTAATGTCAATTCTATATACAAATTTTTCCTAAATTCAGAAAATTGTTCCCAGCCTATATTTCGCAGCAACTCGTTCAAATGTTCCCAATTCAATAAGTGCTTGGGAATCCAAAAATCTATTCGGAATAATTTGACAATCCTTAAGAAACGCATAACTTTGTTGTTGCTCTCTATTTTGAAAGTTGAGGCACGAGATGCTTAAATTTGGCTCGTGTAGTGGAGACGAGAAAAATCTGGGTTGTTTCATTCTTAGAGGCATATTTGGCTGTGTCAGTATAGGCGGTGTGTGTTCTCCTGCTACGTTGGTGTGGTGGACGCACGAGCGTGCATTGTGTTGAGGGAGATGACGCCCAGGCGTGCGGTGTTGAGTGGAGCAACGACAAGGGTGGCATGGTTGTGCACTGGCCAAGGTGTGGGGGCACGGGTGTGAGCTTGTGTGGTGTGGTATGGTGCGAGGGCATGCACGGTTGTTGGGGTAAAGAGAGGCGTACGGGCATGCATTGACGACAGGTGTGCTGGCGAGGCGTGCACGGTGGTTAGGGTGAAGAGCGGAGAGTTGGTTGAGAATGGTGGTGGCTGCGTGTAAGGGCAGTGCAGTGCAGTTGGGCATACGGCTGCATGGCTGCTACGGCTAGAGACTGGGTAAGGAGTGGGGGCATGTGGTGGCTACAGGTAGAGAAAACAGAGAACTCCGAATCAGATATGGAAACGAGGAAAAGATGAAGATAAGCACGTTAGGTATTAGGGGGAGGGGGCACTCGTGATTGGCAATCACAAACCCTTTTTTTCAAATTTGATTGCTAACAGGGGAGTTGATGTCTCAAGGCTAGGTGAAGCAGTTGAAAGTGTTGCTAGATTGCAGGTATCTGTAGTTCTTAATATCTTTCTTCATGTATGTTGACGACCCTTAAAGCTTTGGTTGTTTTATCTATATGTAGTACTAGTTTTATTACATGGTGCTATTTATTGTTCCCAATTTGGAAAGATGCTGATGGATTTTAATGAAAAACTTCAATTTATATACAACGTGCTTCACATTTAATAAGTGAACATTGGCTTTGTGAGTTGTAAACCAAATTCAGTTTTGTTTAGAAAGATGTTAAGTCACAGTCCTAACTTAACTTGCACGACCATGCAAGTGCAAGTCATGGTCGTGACTTAACTTGCACAACCGTAACAAGGTCAAAATTTGCAACTTTATAATGACCATTTTCATGCACAATTCTTCTTGTTTAATTGCATGCTATATTCACAAATTAATCAAATTAAGATTCATCCAACATCCACATCGAATTCACTAAATTCATATCAAGTTTGAATTAAATTCTAACCAATTTTAGCATATGAAAACAAGTAAAATCAAACAAAATTCAACACAACACCTACCAAGCATAAATTTGTAGTGATAAGAGTTCCATCCACATACCATCAAGAACCCAAACAAAGGTTGCAATCATCCTGAACTTTTTTAATTTGATTTAAAGAAACATCATGCTCAAAGCATAAAATCAAACCTCTTGTCTATATGAATATGAGACTAGACAAAGTAAACTAAGAAAATTTATATCCACTCAGGATAACAAAAATGTTTTCATAATCCAAAATTATGTTAAAACATGGTCCCTTCCTTTTGCAACTCCAATAAATTCTATTTCCCTGCTTTTGTGTTAATGCTATAATTTGTAGCTGAAGGTTTTCATGATCGTTTATTGTTTGAAAAAAATGCTAAGAGAGTTGATGTTATGGATTTCAGGTTTTGTACATGAATAATCACTTTGGATTTCTCCTTTTAAAAGGGGTATCTAAAAAGCTTCCAATTAAAGCATCAAGATGGTAATTTTGTAATGGTTTTGGATCAAGAGTGGTGACTGCTTAGAGAGGCAGTAGTTAGGAACACCATAAGGATTTCATGGACTTGATCAAACAAACTCAGGAAGAATGAAGAAGAATATAAAGTTGATACATGTTTATATAAAGCGAGTTTGTTAAGACAATAAATGATATTGAAAAGGAAAAGGAAAAAACTACAGGATATTACCAATTCAAGAGAGTAAATTGAACTTCATAAAGAAATTAATCCAAGAAAAAAACAACTCTATACAGTTCAGCCAAATACACTCCGGAGTGCTCCAGAAGCTACCCTTAGCAAAGCATCCATGTCGGAAGAAGAATGTTACTTGGTTATGAGATGGAGAAAATCCACGTGGCGAAACTATTTTTTCTTAGTGACGACCTTGAGAACACCAAGAAATTTATAATATCAACTTTCACATTATCACACCATTTCAAACTTATATCCCTTAATCTCCTATCGTTTTGCACCGCTTGAGTCACCCCATTTGTTATCACATTTAGGCAACCCACCAGGTCTAGTTACATCAATCTAAGGCATTTTTTTAAAATCACTGCCAACGCATCATCGTCCATACATGTTCCCTTTTCTTGCAATACCTCCAATTTAGGAAGTTCAAAGTTTAAATCAATATTCTTTTTATCCCCAGACATTTGTTCATCTCCAAATGCATGATTTCCCTGCAATTTCTTAAAAATTCTCTGATTCCTTCTTCTATGATAGAAGGACAATAATTGATCTTTAGCACTTCTGCTTCAAGGCAAGACAAGGCAATATCTTTATGTCAAGCTTAAGAGACTTGACTCAACGATTGATCAAATATTTCACTATATGTTCAACACCAAGATTAGTCCTCTCCATTCTGAGATCTTCCAATGAAGGGCAGTTTTCCATAAATGTAAAGAAGGTTGAAATTGTTAGTCTAAAGCACAAATTGAGGTTTATAAGTTACGAAGATAATTGGATAGCTCAATAATGGACTCGTCTGTGAGGAAATTATCCCCCTTCAATATTTGAGTATCCAAGCGATTGAAACTTGTGTAGCAAACAAGAGACTATGACAAATAAGAAATCATAACAATGGGAGATAGTCAGCTTGTTGATTGGAAGACAAGATTCTGCAACTAAACTAAGTAATTCATTAAAGATAATTGAAATTGAGAGATCAAGCTTGTAGCACTTCACTCCCGTAAGACCCGAACCCGACATCGAGGGTGATATCCAAGTTCGTGCCTCATAAGGTGGCATGCTAAAGCACTCAATCAGTCAGAAATCGGTACACTCTTTTTTTTTTAATTACAAAACACAATATGCGGAAATCGATACTCAAATTAGGCCCATATTCACTCATAAACATTTTCAATTAACACAAAACTACCAACAAAATTTTCAATAGCCATTTGGGCCCTTTCATAATTACAAAACACTTGAATCATTTCAGAATACCAATTTATATAAAAAAAATTACGGAATATACATTTCACTACAAAATAGAGAAATACAATATAGACACGAACTGATCCCGACTTCTATTCTTCACTTGAAAGCTGTAGGTGTACTCCTATTGGCCTAACGGGGTATTCTTCTGATCTTGAAAAATATTTGCAAATTTTTGGTAAGTTTTGCAAACTCAGTGAGTGACCATCATCGATGGCTCACCCAATCACATACAATAATTTACATATCATACTTTATTTCACATTTCACATTATTTCACATTCAGTACATTTAATCATTCATACTATGCATCATAATTCATACTTTTTATTATGCATATGCAGTGCATATGAGACTCTCTTTCTATTTGTTATTTTGTTGTGATCGAGTGCCTAAACTGTCTCGTATTTATTAGATACCGGGCTCAATGATAACTGTCCCATATAGGGTTCATTAAATGTTAAGCCTGAGGCTCTGAATCACTTTTGAGCTCGAGGCTCTTTTCCACACATTGAGCTTGTAACTTTGATCGGTGGCTACTCTGGTCACAACTGCTATTATGTTTCATGCATTCATGCAATGGAATGCATCAATCATATTTGCATGCTCTTATTCAGTCACATTCACTTATCATTGGACTGTAGTCCGGCATTCAACATATAGTTAAGAATTCACACTTTCACTTTAATGCAATTACATATTCAGAAAACACTTAGCAATCACTTCAATACACTTAATTCATCCAATTCACATTCAATGAGCACTTCAATATTTCATTCATACATCACATTCATATAAGCATTCAGTAGCCAATTTATACAAAATGAAACAAATCAAACAATAAAGTGAGACTATCTCGGTCTACTCACAATACACTTCAAAATAGCATTTGCTTCCAAATTCTGGAATGCCTGTATGCAGACACTTGACCTGCATAACCGATTTATGCAAGACACTCATTTCACACTCATCAATAATTGCACACGTATAAGCATTCATTTATTCACAATTAAATAACAGAACTATGTAAAATGCATGCTCAATGACAATCTCGGATATATGTTCTAGAACACATTTTATGTTAATTCCCATTTCAAAACTCATATATGTCTCATTGAACTTAGACTTACACTTCATTTGTACATGATCATTCTAAATTCTCCTTTCAATCTTTACCCTTTTCATAAGCTCACACTTCAAAAAAACTTGGTTAATCTATATCATAACTCAACTTTTCACCATCTCTGTTCTAACCTCACATGATCTCAAAATATCCAATTCCCATTTACAACTTAGCGATTTTAGCTTAGCAATTTAAACATATGTACACATTTGGGCACATTGCCTATTTACCCAATAGCCATAAATATTTTACTCACCTAGTTTGCTTGCCAAAACTCCAAGTCACAATTATCTTTCCCCTCGTTTTTGGGTAGGATTCTCTTAGTTTCCTAAAACAAACCAAATCTAATTCAATATGAATCCACTTAAAAATCCCACAATGTAAAATCACTAAAATTGATTCTAGAACATTTAAACCCAAACATTTTCTAAACTACATAAACTAGAATCCTTCCAAAAATCCAAAGATTCAAATGATCATACCTTGATTCTTCACTAAATGAGGAGATCTTTAGCTCAAATGGAAGCTCTTTCCTTCCTCTTCCTTTTTTCTCTTCTTGATCAACTTCCAAATCTTTTTTGAAGACTAAGGAAATTAAAACCCTAGCTTGTTTTCTCTTCTTTCCCTCTCTCATCTCTTTTTCATGTTTCCTCTCTCTTATCTCTTTTCTCATCCACCCATTTTTCTTCTCTAGAATCTTCTCACCACGTTTTCTCCTTTATTTATAAGCAAGACAACACTTTTTCTTCCAATTATGCCCTCAATGAATGAGAATTGTCCAATTTGCCCTTCCATTTATGCCTTATGTCTTTTATACTTAAGTATCTTGCCAATAGTACCCTTGAATAATCTAAACTAACACTTTCTTTCAGAAACATGTCCTCCATTGTCGTAAGTTTCTAAAGCCACTGAAATCATTTCATTTGGTTCAATGGTTCAAAAGATATACTTCAAACATTTTTGGACTGCTCTTATCCACACAGTACACTATACACTACTTCCATCTAGGAGTTAAACATCTTAGAGACTGAATTAGATTCCAATTTCTTCATACCATTTGTATCTCCATGTCTCTAGTTTACCACAAAATAAAAATCATCTCATTTGGACCTCTACTAATCTAGAAAGCTATGATTCTTGGTGGAGATGTATATCAATGTCTTACGAATCCAATGGTTTAAAATTAGTTCATTTGGAGGTCTAGTGAAGAAGTTATGGTCAAAAGAAGCAAACATGTTTATGACCTTAATCAATATGAACCTACTTTGGCGCAATTTCCATAACTTTCAAAAACAATGTCAGATTGATCTCATTTTTAGACTATTAGAAATAAGACTTCGAGATCTACAACTTTCATGAAGACCTTGAAGGCCAATTCTATCGTCTAACTTCTGTATCGTCTCACTTTCCTTTCGTCTTAGTTCTATCGTCTCAGTTCCATCATCTCATTTTCTTCCGTCTCACTTTTGTGTCTCACTTTTGCGTCTCATTTCTTCCGTCTTATTTTTCCGTCTCACTTCTTCCATCTCATTTTCTTCTGTCTCATTTTCTGCTGTCTCACTTTTGCATCTCACTTTTGCATCTCATTTCTTCCGTCTCATTTTCTTCCCAGAATGTCTCCACTTATAAGGATCATAACTTTTGACTCCAATGTCCAAAATTTTCATACTATATATTGTTGTAAAGATAAAAGAAAGATCTACAACTTTCAAGAAGGTAACTTTGCTAAATTCTATTTATATCACTCCCAAATTTGCCCCTAAAATCTGTAGATGAATTTTCCATTCATACACCAACATACTGCACCAAATTCTTAATTTCATGACAACTTTTGAGATTCTTAGAGACAGTATTGAAATTCGATGTCTTCATAAGAAATGTAACCATACGTTTCTAATTGAATCCAAATTAAGAATAATCTTGTTTGGATAACTAGAGAAAAAAGTTATGGCTAACAGACCGAAGCACACTCGGTGAACATTTTCCAGATCACTGCCAATCTTGTTTCTAAATCTTTCCTTACCACAACTCATACCAAAATCACTCTTTCTATTCCCTCTACTCCTCATTTTCATTAAAATCACATTTAATATCAATTATTCCTGGAAGTTGTCAATGAATGCATATACCACTTTTTATGCGAAAACATTCCACATTTATGTGCATATATGCTAATATGATGCATGAGCAAGAAAATGCATTTCCTTCATCACTCTTTGAGCTCCAAACTACTAAAATTTCAGGTCCTTACCCTTAATATAGGGACAGGATGTTACAATAATATCGTTCACATATAGTGTGAGATTAATAAATGATTACAAGAAAAAAAAGTTATTTTATGCCAATATGATGTAACTGAGTATATTAAAAATTGAAATACATGGACAATGAAAAATTATATATGGTAACTTACAGTTTTCATGAACTGAACTTCCAATAATCTTATTTAAGGTGAAAAATCTTCAAATAATAGCAAAAAAAAGGAAGAATAAACCTTTAAAACAAGTATCATCATCATCATCATCACACTCAGTCCAAAGTCTCGTAATAAAGCGAGGTCTGGGAAGGTCTAATAGTACCCAGCCTTACCCCTACATAGTAGAGAGGCTGTTTCCGGTAGACCCACATACAGATGTAACAATAAAAGAGTGATGCAGGTAAATAAGTAAAACTGCTACACTAAATAATTATTTAAAAAAATACAATAAATACATAAATAAATAAAATATAACTCGACTTTTTAAAAATAAAATATATTTTAAGACTAAAATATAACAAGATATATTTTAAAACAGGTATAGACATAAGAAATGTCAAAAATGAAATTTAGAACATATATATGTAAACAATATTGTAGATAATTTCTGTCAATTTTAAAAAATAAAAAAGTGAATAAAATGTTATTGGTAGAATTTAAAAATTACCAAAACAGGCCTAGAATTTTCATCTTGACCCGCTACATAATCGAGTCCTTCTATTAGTTTAGTAGAAAATTTATTTGCTGTCAAGTTATCTACATTTCCAAAAAAAAAACCAAGAACACAAAGTAAAAAAACAATACCTGACAGACTGTGAAGCAATATTTGTCTTTCTTT
>JANIHZ010000210.1:16664597-16677197 GCA_027478365.1 Erythroxylum rufum | reverse complement strand
TTCTCCTTTATTTATAAGCAAGACAACACTTTTTCTTCCACTTATGCCCTTAATGATTGAGAATTGTCCCATTTGCCCTTCTATTTATGCCTTAAGTCTTTTATACTTAAGTATCTTGCCAACTATACTCTTAAACATTCTAACATAACACTTTCTTCCAGAAAAATTCCCCCTATTGTCTTAAGTTTCTAATGCCACTGAAATCATTCCTTTTGGTTCAGTGATTCAAAAGATATACTTCAAATATTTTTGGACTACTCTTGTCCAAAAAAGTATACTATGTACAACTTCCATCTGAATTTTAAACATCTTAGAGACTAAATTAGATTCCAAATTCTTCATACCATTTGTAGATCCATGTCTCTAGTTTCCACAAATCAAAAATCATCTAATTTGGATCAGTAGAGCTCCAGAAATCATCAAAATACCAAAGAATGTTCAGTGGAATAACACCAATTCATATCCTTTAAGAACACACTCACTATACCCGTCCCATGGTTTTCACTCAATCTTTCTCACTTCAATTTAGATAGCTTCTATTTTTTTTTGGAGATGTAGATAAATTTCTTACGAATCCAATGGTTCAAGAATCAGATAATTTGGAGTTCTAGAGAAGAAGTTATGGTCGAAAGAAGCAACCAGGTTTGAGACCTCAATCTAATTAAACCTATTTTGGCGCGATTTCCATAACTTTCACAAACAATGTTAGATTGATCTCTTTTTTAGACTATTAGAAAGAGGACTTCGAGATATACAACTTTCATGAAGACCTTAAAGACTAATTCTATCTTCTAACTTCTGCATCGTCTCACTTTTGCATCGTCTCACTTTTCTTTCGTCTCATTTCCATCGTCTCACTTTCCTTTCGTCTCATTTTCCATTGTCTCATTTCCATCATCTCATTTTCCATCGTCTCATTTCCAATGTCTCATTTCTATCATCTCATTTTCATCGTCTCATTTCCATCGTCTCATTTTCCATCGTCTCATTTTCCATCGTCTCATTTCCATCGTCTCATTTTCCTTCGTCTCATTTCCATCGTCTCATTTTCTATCGTCTCATTTCCATCGTCTCATTTCCATCATCTCATTTTCATCGTCTCATTTCTATCGTCTCATTTCCATTGTCTTATTTTCTATCGTCTCATTTTTTTTCCAGAACGTCTCCACTTATAAGGATCATAACTTTTGACTCCGATGTCCAAAATTTTCATACTATATACCTTTGGAAAGATAAAAGAAGGATATACAACTTTCCAGAAAGCACTTTTGCTAAAATCTATTTATATCAATCCCAAATTTGCCCCTAAATTTTGAAGAAGAATTTTCATTCATACATCAACGTACTGCACCAAATTCTTAAATTCATGACAACTTTTAAGATTCTTAGAGACAATTGAAATTCTATGTCTTCATAAGAAATGTAGCAATTTGTTTCTAGTTTATTCCAAATTAAGAATCATCTCATTTGAATAACTAGAGAAAAAGTTATGGCTAACAGACCGAAGCACACTCAGTGAACATTTTCAAGATCACTACCAATCTTGTTTCTAAATCTTTCCTTATCACAACTCATACCAAGATCACTCTTTCTACTTCTTCTACTCCTCATTTTCAATAAAATTATATTTAATATCAATTATACCTGCAAGTTGTCAATGAATGCATGTAAGACTTTTTATGCAAAAACATTCCGTATTTATATGCATATATGCTAATATGATGTATAAGCAAGAAAATGCATTGTCTTAATTTTTCTTTGAGCTCACATGTACTGAAATTTTGGGTCCTAACCTTTAATAGGGGGAGGGGATGTTACAAAGCTCACTCAAACATTTTGCAAAAGAAAACATGAATCAATATAAGAGATTCCAATTCTATCCAACGAAATTGAACTCAACCCAGAAATACTTCGATAGCCATACCAATCCCATTCTGAGATATTAAATCACAGTCGCGGATCACTACTTCACTAAGTAACATGCAGTTCAAAGACAACACAAGCAGTGACCTATCTGTAATAAAATGATTACCAGACACATTTATCTTATGCAACTTCTTGATCTTCGTTGACAAATCAAGTAACGAAAACAACGACCCAATTTCTGAAAAATTACTATCTCGAAAAAGAGCCCATCTTTAAACAATTAATTCTCTTCAAATTCCTTACTTTCGATCCCAACCTTCGCACACCAATCAAAAGGAAGTGGGATTGGCTAGAAATATCGAGGGATTCAATATGTAATCCACATCGAGAGATTATGTCAAGAATCGAATTAAGGTCTTTGTAAAAGTCGCACACTTCAATAGGGTTGAGATTCAGGAATATGGGTATTATAAGGTGTAAAAGGAGGCGAAGAGAGACAAGATAGTGAGAGTGCGGCAGAGCAGATTGGTGACAAAGAGGAAGCGAGTGCAAACTAAAGAGAGGGGTTCTAAGTGACGATGGTGGTCTACAGATTTAAAGATCAGTGAAAGTGAAGGAATCTGGGGGAACGTTAGTGTTGAAAAGAAGGAGAATGCCAGAAAATTTTTTGTTTTGTGAGAATGAAGATGAAGACGAGAAGGATGTCGACTAAGGGTCGACTTGGCTCATAAGCCAAGAAATTTGGAAGATTAACAGAGTTTGTAAAATTTAAGCAAAAACGATGACATTTTTTCGAGTGGACAAAGTTAGATATGATAATCTCGTCTACAATTGTCAACTGAATTATGCATAAGACTTCCCGCTTTACGAAAATATAAGAAAGAGATATTAATTTTACGTAGCTTGTAACCTTCTAATCACAATGAAGTAATTGGTACTCTGTAATATTTATATGCAAAGCGTTAATTAATACTTATTGATTAATATTTTAATTTTCTAATTCTTTTGAGAACTTTCTAATCTCAGGCTCCTATAATTATGCTTTAATTACGTTTGCATTATTTATAATTCATTTAATTTTTCAAAATATGAAAAAAAAAAGAAGATATTAGTTCTTGTAATTTCAAAGGCTTTTTAATCTGAATAGCTTCATTTGTATTTAAAAAGAATTACAACAAATTACGTATCTACAGAATAGAGTGGAATCTTATTAGTAGACTTCCACGTTCCATTGTTCTGCTTTCTTCAACTGCCTCTTGTACTCTACCCAATCGATGCCTGGAACATAACATAGAGCAAGCAACATTGAGATTGGGCTCGGAGGCTTCGGCCATGGAAACCATCCTTTTTTATTTATTTATTTATATTGAAAAACCACTTTCTTACCATCTCTGGAGGCTAATGCGACCATTATGTCGTCAATTCCTTTCTCCATTCCTTTTAACCCACACATGTAGACATACGTGTTGTCTTCCTTTAGTAGTTCCCACAGCTCTTCTGCATACTCAGCCATGCGGGTTTGGATGTACATCTTTTCTCCTTTGTCATTCGTTTGCTCTCTGCTCACAGCAAAGTCAAGTCTAAAGTTGTCAGGGGCCTTCTCCTTCATCTTCTCAAATTCCTGTACCATAATTATGACATCAGCCCTTCTTAATAAATGTCCTTAGTGTCTAAGTCAATTGTAGAAAGCCATCAGTCTGCCCCCCACCTCCTTGTAAAGCAACGAACTACTTGTTGGAACACCCAAGAAGAGCCATGCCAAACCATTGAACTGCAAAGGATTACAAGAATAGAGTCAATCGTCCCAGTTTCATCTGCTTTATATTATTAGGCTGCAGTATTTTGTTTTACCTTGTAGTCTTCATGCTTCTCAAAAAACATCTTCCAGAGGAATGATCGGAAAGGAGCAATGCCAGTTCCGGTAGCAAGCTAAAAGGAAAGCAATTTCTCAGAAAGAAAAAGGGGAAATAGAAAGCAGCAGCACCAAACCATTAAATAACTGAGACTGCTTGTCTTAGCAGGAAAGGAAGTGGGTGACAACCATGATGATTGTGGCATTGGGATCTTTTGGCATAAGCATTTCTTTCCCAACTGGTCCAGTAATATTCACTTCAGCTCCAGGTTTCAAGTCACCTGCATTACATTGCAACGAAAGGTGTGAAATGTCAAACTCATACAAGTTATCTTATCACTAAATGTTTACAGAGAATCCCCTTAAAAAGTTTAAAAGAGCCTTAAAATCCTTACACAAGAAATTTGAGCACACTCCTTTTACAATTTCTCCATTTTCACTAGTGTACACGAGCCTCTTCACACAAAGAGACACCTGAACCAAAATAATAGCATTAAAAAAATCAACCAAAAACAGCATGAAAGGAAGGATAAAGAGGAAGACTATAAGACAGTTTGCTTTGGGATGTAAAAAAGTACTTGGCAAGGTAATATGTTAAGAAGAAAGTAATCAAAAAGTAAGGAGCTCACAGTCTTGGAGTCTCCAAAGTCACCAAGAGCACTGCTGGCAATCGAATACAATCTTAGCTTGTGAGGCTTCCCGTTCTTGTCAATACCATCTGGAATAACTCCAATTGATTGTCCTTCTCTATAAGGGATTTCTCCTGTGTCCCAAGAAATCATTTAGCTTAACAAGATCAATCATTTCTTAGAAGAATAAACTCATCATTACAGCTTTTAAGTCCATAATCAGTAATATAAGAGTTTCAAACATAGTCAAAATTCATTGATCTGTTCAGAATTACAGTGTCAGCTATCAGATAAACTATAATTTCACCATTTCTGCATCAATCAAGCAAAGAACAAGTTGACGATTCATTGGAAGGACAAAGTAGAAGACAGTACCTTCAGTGCTGAAAACCATGTGCCACGTTTCTCCCGGAGCATCATCACCAGTGATCTTAGTGTTCAAAAGACATCTGCCAATGTAAGGCGTCTTGGGCTTGAATTTGTTAACAGTCACACCTTCGTCATCTTTCTTGGATACCTTCTCAACCTTAGCAGGAGCCTCTGTAGTGACCTGGGCTTTGACAGGAACCACTCTTCCACCAGCAGACACATCTCTGTAGTATAATGGCACCTAAACATAAGCAGAAGACGAAAAAGATCACAACTTCATTAGCCAATTCCCATGAAAGTTACTAATCACGTGGATAAAACTTAATACCTTCCTAAAGGTGATTCTTTCTGGTGAGATTATGGACGTTCTTGAGGGAAGAGAAGTGGACTTGGAAGAAGGAAAGGAGACTGCAGCAGTTACTGCAGTAGCCATGGTGTTACGACGAAGGAAGAATAAGAAGAGATGGCAGAGTTGGGAAGTGAAGGAGGGAGAAAAGGTTGGGAAGACCTTGCGTTTTTGGCCAGTACAGGATTTTTGGATTGCGTGGATGAGAATTTGGAGGCAATGCAGTGGTTGTTATAAGGATAAGTCGGTTGGGTAAGTATATGACTCTTGCTTCTTCCAAGTAAAACCATGTTTTACATGTTCTTTTCCGATTCACTAGACCAAAAAGGAGAACACAAAAATGGAAATAGGGGTGCTGGCAGGTGAGTTCTGATCATTTGGTCTCAATTTGAAGAAATACTTCAAGAAATTAAGAATTTTGAGTTAGGTATTGCTTATTTTTTTAAATATAAATGTAATTAAATGAAACATTTCATATCAAATTTATAATTTTTCAAATAATATGTTTTTAAGATATTTTTCAATATTTTAAAATAGGCATTAGAGGAAGAGCAATATTAAATTGTCAATCTCGTATTACATCAGCTGGCCATAAGAGCGACCTTGTTTTGCTCATGATAGTCCTTCCAAACTAGCTCAAAAACCCGGGATGGACTATGTTCTTAGTAGACAATGCAGTGACCACTGAGCATCTATAAAAATCCTTATCAGATGGTCCAACCTCTGGTAGAGAGACAAAGCTTCCAACTTAAACTTTCATTTATCACCAATCTACAATTACACCTTCAGGAACTCAAAGATTACAATCTGCTGGAAGCCGTATGCGGACTGTGAATGGACATACAAGCAAATGAGATGTTTCATCAATGGGCACTCTAAAGAATTTAAGTAGACTACAGAAAAGAAGCTAACAGAGCAGAGCAACTAATCGAATGTACGTTGAACGAGAAAATGGTATGGGACGCTTAAAAATATTTTAATGGAATCGCCTTGAACCCCTGGACTGATAAAGCTCCAATCTACTTTTAGCCTGGTCTAGCAAAGTAGGCATTGTTGGGTCTTGAGTGAGGTGAGTTTGCTTGATGGCCCAATCTAGGACAGTAAGCACCTCAGCCTGTGCAAGCTCCTCGCTGTCTGGGACATGCAGGGCAACGTAGCACAATAGAGGCAATGCTGAGAGTTGAACAATCTGTTCACCAAAATAAACAAGCTGGACTAAGTGCTTTGCCCCTCCCGCACTTAAAATGGCCTTAGAGTGATCAAGATGGAGATAGTTGTCTGAACAGGCAAACTTTGTGAGGGCTAGACAAGCCTCCCTCGAGACCTCCTCTTCTCCCTCATCAAGAAGCTTAACCAAGGGACCAATAATCCTTGTCTCCGTAGCCCGAAATGTCCTTGCTAAATTCCCAACAGATTTGATGCAAGATATCAGAAGGCCTGAATCAGTCTTCTCAATGATCCTCAGGAGCTGATCGACAACGGCTTTGCAAGCGTGTGAATTAGGCTTAAATGCTGATCTTCTCAAATCAGTGTTATTCTCTGCCACAGCCGTGATCTCCATCAATGCCATGGCAGAGTTGTATTGAACCTCATCACACCCTTTTTCTAGAAGGACCGCGAAACACAGGAGTGCTCTCGATTCAGTTATGCTGCGACAGATTGGGGAGTTTCCTTTGGCCAAATGCCAGAGTGCCCTTGCAGCCATTGCTTTCATGTTGGCCTTAGTGGCAGGATCTTCATGCTCTCTCCCCTTGAGATTTCCAGCAGAGAGCGAATGATTTAGATGACTATTTTGCTTCACATTGTTGTTGCTATTGCTTTTTGGGACATTATTATGAGGTGCACCATTGATATTCACACCTTGTCCTTGGTTGGTCAGTTTATAGGCGGCATTCAACGCCATGGTATTGGTAACCACATTGTGCAACTGACTTGTAACCTCATTATCCATAGAATGAGCAATATGACTATGATCATCGTCAATTGATGGCTTAGCTACAGAAGAATTGTTACTCGCAACAACAACTGCATGGATTGAGGTTCCCATTTGGCTGGTAACTGCATACTTACTGTGTTCCTGAACTGTCTCAAAAGCAAGATGACCAACCAACAACCGAATTATATTATGCTGCGCAAACAGATCTTGACACTTTGGATAATTCCCTGCAAGTTCTGAAACAGCCCAAGCCACCATGGACTGAACTTTCATGGGACCTTCTTTCAATATTTTCCCAAACACCGAACAAACTCCCGCAAGAATCATGTGATCAACGCTTTCTGGGTCACGCCCCAATAGCCCAATAGCTCTAGCAGCGTTCTCTTGACCTTCCATCTTCCCCTCCTTAATCAACTTCAACAAAGGAGGCACGCCGCCTTCTTCAATAATCAATTTACCATACCGATCATTGTCTCTCGCAAGCGAAACAAGCGAAGCTGCAGCGTCAGATCTATCCTCAAGGGACCCATTATAGAGGATCGCAATCTGTTCCCATATCAAACAAAGGATCGGCTCATTAGCCGCTATAGGAGGCAACCCCAGATACTCATCGTCACGATCATCGGCCGACGCTGATACACGCAAAAGCCACGACACATCGCCGATGGAATTCTCCAACTGAGAAGACATTTTACGGAACTGGGCAGTTGGGATAATCGTGAAAACTCGCTTAATGATACCATTAGCGCGACACTTGAGCACAAGGGCATGAGCTTTTTCGAGGACTTGTTCAGTGTCCTCGATGATACGGCGCGCGGGTCGCTCGTAAAGGTCGGAGCTGGCTCGCGCAGCTTGTCGGAGTAAAGCAGCGAGCCTTTCGGTCTTGGATTTGAGTTCGTGACACTCTTGTTTAACCGAGCTCGCTTCATCAGCAACTTTGATCACCAGGTCCGCTAATTGAATCGGTTTTGCCAAGATTTGTTTCACCAAGTCCGCCATGGCGGACCCGTACCCAGGTCAAAATTTCTCAAAGATATCGATTCCTTGATCCAAAAACCAATAAAAGTTCAAGCCTTTAATAAAGAAAGCCACAAAGAAATAGGGAGAGACGAGTTACAGTTCTTGATGGGCTTGATTGGCGGTGACAATTGAAGGGCAAGAGCAAAAGAGAAATGTGAAGAAATGAGCCGGAAATGCGGTTGATCCTCTACAGCAATCAACAAGGATGAGTAATCTGAGAACTTTTGTGCGACTTGAAGTTGGATTAAGGGAGAGAGAGATCTGAGGTTTTGGTTGGTTGAAACATATGCAGAACAAGTTGATCTGTTTGCCCAGGAGTCGTGAAACATATGCAGAACAAGTTGATCTGTTTGCCCAGGAGTCAGGAGTTTGAATAGTCTGAAAGTCTTCTGCTTTTCGTAGTCAGACAGGGTTTACAAGGTCAAACGCGTTCATATTCGTATCTTGTTCTGCATAGTCATCTCTTTTTCTTCGACAATTCTGAACATGGTTGCAAATGTGGCACAAGAGCTATTGTCTTGAGGAGCTCTTTTAAGTTTGACTCAACTTTAGAGCAAAAATTCCAATTCAATTTTCTGTTTGTGTATGCATGAATATTCAATCAACTATAAACTTTAGGATGGTTGGATTGTTTTGTGGGAAGTTGTTTAATTTGTCCACAAAAGTTCAAAACTTATTAAATACGAGTGTTATTTCTTGTAGTTTTTGTCTGAGAAAAGGAGGGATGACATATCTGAAGCAGAACACTTGTGTACAAGGCTTTCCAATTCCATTTTAACCTATAATTTGAACTAGTCAGGAAGGTTTTTCTGAATCTTCCAAAGTTGGTATTTTATGGGGACAATTACTAGTAATCACGACATAACTTCTAAGATATTTGCTAATTTAATATGGGTTAGAGTCTCTTTTTTGTAGTGTTAATCTAAAGGGTATAATTGTATCCACCATCACATTGACACAACTTAAGCGGAAACTGTTGTATAGTTTGGGTGAGTCATATTTATTTCATAAATCTAAGAGTCACAGTGAGAAGAACTTTTTTTAATTTATTTGTGTACATTATGCCGAGTCATCAATTTTCCAAGTAATGAACCGATCACTTAATCAGGAAAACTCTTAGTTTTCCTTTTGTATCTCAATCGGATATATATATTTTTAATTCCTTGATGTGTGTATGAATAATTAACTTTAATCTATGAATTGATCCCAACAATGTATATGTTGTATGTTACCTTTGTCGTTGAAGGATAACGGAATTTATCATATATGAAATTTAAGATTTGGACAAAGACGTTATAGGATTTCAAATATACAAAAAGAATGTTTAAAATAACTGATAACATCGATGTAAGATGTCTTCCCTAATTAAAAACTATATAGAAATAATTCTGTCAACTTTGACGAGTATGGTCTCATTACAATTAATACACCCTTCTGAATCTCCCACGGATATATAATTTTAACAAATGCTACGTCCATTGGTTCATAGACACAACAATGGAAAAATGTTGATACAATCCTTTTTCTCTTTCACCGTTATTTCCATTTTTCTAGTTCTTTTTTGTTTTCTTTTGATCAACCACATATATTTGTAGATCTCTTACAAGTTGTAAGTGACACCACAAGTTATAAAATTTCAGTCCAGGTCTTCTTAAAGACCAACTTGTTAGGAAAATAAGATGATAAACTGATATATTCTAAAGTTTTATTTGGATTGGTTTGATCAAGATTTAGCTTTTAATTTATTTTTGCATCTTTATTTGTACCGATTTATTTTAAACAATTATTAGATTTTACAACAACAACTTAGTAAAAATCTCGCTTAAATATGAAGTTTGAAAAGGTTTAATAGTACACAATCTTACTTCCAAGTAATAAATAGCTTATTTTCAAAAGACAATAGATCTATTGTTTGTTCTTTGAGCAGAGAATAATACTTAAACGAGATCCTAATTCACCAAAAAGAGAGGAAGAAGAAAAATTATGGATAATAAAAGGATTTGAAACAGGATCGTGGGAAAGAAGGAAAGAAAATCAGATTAAAAAGCATAAGTGCTTAAAAAGTACAGCAAATTGATCCAGGTAGAAATGATCTTTATAAGAAAACTGTGAGCAAGAGTGAAAATTGTGAGATAATTATATAGAAAATTATTTTAAATCAATAAAAATCAACTCCATAATATTTGACAAATTTACACTATAACTAACCAGTAAATATATAAGAACTTAGAACAATAAATAATATTACTAATTATAAAATTATAAAAAATATTAAAAAGTAGTTAATTCTACTTTTATTTTTATGTTATAGTTTCATTTTTATTCTGCAAACAAAAATAAAAATATGCTTGAATTTTAATATCAATGGGTTAATTACTAAAAAAATTTCAAACTTTCGTTAGTTTTTTAATTATAGCTCGAACTTTAAAAAGTAGCAATAAAATACCCAAACTTTTAATTGTTTTCAATTCTATCCTAACATTAGTCTCACCGTTATCTTGTCTGACGTGGCACTGCCACATGTCACTAAACCCCCACTAATTAGACATGTTAGCATCATTAAGAGGAGGATGCCTAATTAGCGAAACGACGTTTTTTGTTGGCCTTAATAAAACGACGTTGTTTCGCTTATTATCAGATGTCATTCTCTTCTCCTCTGTTAATAGCCCCAAAAGTCTGTAACTAAAATCCCTAATCTCTTTTCTGTCGATAATCCCAAAAATACGAAACTAAAATCCCTAATCATTTGTGGGTGCTTCTTTTATTGCGAAGTGAATTGCTCCATCAAACCAACAAACGTTCTTTCGTGAGTGGGTGCTTCATAAGAAAGTGGTTTTGTTGTAGGGAGAAAACTGAAAGTTTGTGAAATTGTGACTTTGGATTTTGGAGATAGCTTGTTCTTTGTTAGTCTCAGACACTAAATCCCTAATTTCTTCTTCTCTCACTCTCAAACTGTCGTTCTCTCAAACCTAAATCCATAATTTCTTCTCACACACTCTCACTTCACACCCTCATTCAAAACAAATTAATCACACCCTCATTCAAAACAAATCAATTTCGATCTTTTTTTTCTTTTTGAAATTTTAGTTTCAATGTTCTTTCATTTCCCCGACTTTTGGTAATTCTGATTTTTTCCATCGTCTTAAGATACTTGGTTGTGTGGAATTGTGTCATTGATTGCCATGTCTTATATGGCTTCTACAGAGAAGCAGTTGACATGTTACTGCAGATGTTGAATTTTGGTATGGAACCTGATGAAGTAACATTTGTTTCAGTATTATCTTCATGTTCTGCAAGGGGGGGCATTAGAAGTTAAGAGATGGGTTCATTCTTGGATTAGACATACTAGCTTTGTTCTTGATTCACTATTTATGAAATGATATGTTGTTGTATTAGGGTTTCACTAGGTGAGGCTGCTTTGTTTGTAAAGATATGTTTCTGGTGCCCATATACCCATGGAACATAGTTTATAGTTGTCGTAATGATGTGGCCTCTCTTCACCATTTTTGGACATTTAAATCTTTGTTAGGTGAATTTATGAAAAGAAATCATAGTAGTGCTGCATTTAAGGTAGTAATTAAATATTTGTATGATGACATTATAACAAGATATATAGAAATATGGCCAAAAATAAAGTATATATAGCTTTTGTTGGGTATGCACCTGGTATATATTTCACATGGGAAGAGTGTGAAGGTGTTGTTAATGGATTCAATGGTGTTATTTATTGTTCTTTTGATAGTGTAGCAAAAGCTGGAAGAATATATTCTCAATTTTGTGAAGAGAAAGCATTACGTTCAACGGTAAAATAACTTTAATATATATATTATTTGTTATATGCGATAATTTAATTGGATTCAAAAATAATTGATGTTGATATTTCTATATATAATAAAGATTTTGAATATTGATTACCCCAACTGTAATGCCTTGATGAAGTTACAAATTTCAAATGCTAAGCCTAATATTGGTCAACATTTTAATTAATGTGTTAATACAAAAGTAAGTAATTCAATTATTGTTTATAGGAATGCCAATCGAATAAATTAATGTTAATCAATATTCAAATTGAAGATCTCTTGTAGTTACTTAGTATTTTTGAAAGACATGAAAGTTTGTTTTTATCGTAAAATATGTCAACTAAATTCTATGCATTGGGGTAAGAGTCTTCTTCAGAAGGTGTATTGTTATTCGCAAGAAGTATGTATAAAAATTTATGTGCATTATGCAAATTTGTGATAAGTCCTAATCTTTGTGTTTATATCTTTATTTTTTAGGTACCATGCGATTTCATAACTTGGTCGTCGGATATTAGTATAAAAAATGGAGACAAGCAATAGTTAGAAGTGCAAATGTAACTATTATGTTAATTGGGAGTCATTTGTCTTTTATTCAATAACCTACCACTTTAATATTCAATTGTAAGCTTTTAATGTTGTTAAGGAAACTGCAATTATTATAAGGTTGTCAAATTTAGAACTAGCTACAATTAATCCAAGCTGGGTTTCACCTACAAATCAAAAGGAGTTAGGAATGTGCCAAATCTATCTCCCAATTGCAACTCAATCTATATAAGAAACTG
>JANIHZ010000210.1:16432010-16443780 GCA_027478365.1 Erythroxylum rufum | reverse complement strand
TAAAGAAAATATTTTTATCAAACAAAAATGAGTGTCAAATACATTAATTTTGTTGAAGAGCAATATTTGTTAGACTAAGAAATTTATAATAATTATTAAAAATATTTTGAAATAAATTATCTGGACATAAAATATTTTATTTTTATTTAGGGTAAATTATCTAAAATATCATTAACTTAAAATTAAATAATAAATTTTAACAAAGGGTGACCCATTATAACATACAAAACTTTTTTGATTAAAACAGTTATTTACTTATTGACGTAAGCTTCTTAGTGAAATGATTAATGAAATCGTTAATGACCCAATCGTCTCAATCGAACGAAGATTAGCGGTCAATCGGTGGTAGATAGGGCACCACTCGGTAGTTCGCTCGATATTCGATTCCCTCAGAATCTGGGCCCCCAGATCTGATCATTCGTGACCCGGATCCTAATGAACTGAAAATGCCCCACGACCCGTTTTCCGAACATCCAAAATAAAACCCAAAATTCATTTTCCTAATTTAACCATAACAACCTTCCACAACCGTATGCGGCGGTTACCGACGTTGACCTAAAACCTAACTCCTGAAATCCGCTGGAGTGTAGTCGCAGGTTTCAATTATCAGCTCATCTGTCCAAAGATGGTTGGTACGTGTTTTAGAATTTTCGCGCGGTGGGCTTTTTATCATTTGTTTTGAGGGTTGATTGTTGACTATGTTTGGTGGACATGGAAAAGGCACGCAATCTGAACGAGAAGAGAAGGTCTCGTTGGAGCTCACTGAAGAGATCCTTCAGAGCATGGAAATAGGCATGGTTTTCAGGGATTATGTAAATTTTTTCTCTTCTTTGTTCTGTTGTACTTCGAACTTGGAGCCCTAAGTTGAACGTGCTTGGTTATTTTCATTATGCCGCTTGATTGAAGTTCTTTACTTTTCTTGTGTTTAACAAATTTGTTAGCAGAATGGGAGAATTAGTTCACTGGATTTTCATAAGGCTTCAAGTTATCTAGTGACTGCTAGTGACGATGAATCCATTCGCCTCTACGATGTTTCCACTGCAACGTAGGCTTCTTTTTGTTTTGTGTGTTATGACTAAGCATTTTGGTTGCATGTTTCTTGTGAGTTTCATGTTTTGAATTGTAAGAGCTTGCTGTGTTTTATTGAGAAAAGGTTTGATTTTTCAGGTGTTTGAAAACAATCAATAGCAAAAAGTATGGAGTTGATCTGGTTTGCTTTACATCTCATCCAACAACTGTTATATACTCCTCCAAAAATGGTTGGGATGGTATGTTTATCGGCAATTTTTCTTCCCGTGCTGATTTGGTTTTAGTCTCTTGTTTGGTTGATGTCGTGGATTAACTGCATGATCTTATTCCTTCAGAATCATTGCGACTTCTCTCATTGAATGATAATAAATACTTGCGATACTTCAAAGGTCACCACGACAGGTTTAGTCACTTGTATAACTATAACAGAATTTTCTCTTGGTCATTGCTTCCTTTAGATATTTCGGTGATGGAACAGTCACCTTGTGTTGTTTCTTGTAGGGTTGTCTCACTAAGCTTGTGTTCTCGAAAAGAGTGCTTCATCTCTGGTTCTCTTGATCGAACAGTTCTGCTTTGGGATCAAAGAGCTGAGAAGTGTCAGGTATACATAGGAGGATAGAGATTCTTGCTTTAGAAAAATATACTTTCCTTCATGAGCTTAATTTCTGATTCTCTGTATATCTGTTTTAGGGTCTTTTACGTGTTCAAGGGAGGCCTGCTGCAGCATATGATGATCAAGGGCTTGTCTTCGCAATTGCCTTTGGAGGATACATCAGAATGTTTGATTCTCGCAAATATGAAAAGGTTCATAATGATTGTTGTTTCATAAGTTGGTTATCCAGTTTATGACTGTTTGGCATGCACTTAACCAGAAAGTCTAAAAGCTTGTAGGGTCCCTTTGAAATCTTCTCTGTTGGGGGAGATATTTCTGATGCCAATGTGGTTAAGTTTAGCAATGATGGGAGACTTATGCTTCTAACAACTGGAGATGGGCATATTCATGTTCTCGATTCGTTCCGTGGGACTCTTGTACGTACATTTTCAACAATTTTCCCTTCTTTGTGGTCTGATGGAAAGTTTGAACTGGAATTCCCTTGATCCCTTTGAGTCTCTTTTTGGTGCTTATGTCTTAGTATTGTTACCAGTTATCCACCTACAATGTAAAGCCAGTGTCAGACGATTCCACATTAGAAGCATCTTTTAGCCCAGAGGGAATGTTTGTTATATCAGGTATTGCGTCTGCTCTCATGTGCCTGCTTTGTCTTCTAATACTGACTTCAAATTTTCAGCTTATTTCTTCATTTGAAGTCTCTTTTTCTGTTTTATCTCAAATTCAGTCTGTATTGCATGGAAATTCCTGCAATCCTGGTACTTATTTCATTTTCTTGGTATCTTAAACCTTGACAGGTTCAGGTGATGGTCGTGTTCATGGTTGGAGTGTGAGGAGTGGAAAAGAAGTATGATAAACATCATTCCTTTATCACATCATTTCTCTTCTACATCACTTTGTAGACTATGAGTTTGAGAATTTATATCCACATGATACTATTCGACGGTGACTGATATCATCTCCCTTTTCTGTCTTAGTTGAGGTTCTCTTTTGTGGGGTCGGGGTTTGGGAATTCCAGTATAAAGGATCTTCTAACTAAACTAGTTGTTTTCAATTTCTTAATTTTTTGTTTACCTTCTTCGTCTGAGCTGCCTGGTTGTCTGATATTCTTGGAGTAATTTCCATTTGCTTCATATTTGTTATATTTACCAGTGTGATTGTTTTTGTTATTCTTAGTTTGTTACTTGCTTATACTAGGCTTGAGAACCAAAGTTATGTGCCGTACAGGTCGCAAATTGGATGACTTATGAAACTGGGCCTCATGTAATAAAATGGGCCCCTGGAAATCTTATGTTTGCAACTGGGTCTTCGGAGCTATCATTTTGGATTCCAGACGTATCTAAACTGGCAGCTTACGTTGGAAGGAAGTAGAACTTATTTAGTAAGTTCTAATTTGTGATTAATTTTTGTCAGTCCTTTTCTTGGTCCAGTTTTGAACTTGCCTTTCCAAAATGTTTTCAGTTACTGCAGGGATATTTGTTTTGTTGAAGGCACTCTATCTGGCGTATTTATTATTTGGTCTAATTTATGAGAAGCTATTTGCTGAGGATGTAAGCTATCTTTTCGTGAGCTGACCACTTGGTCACTGCCTCACATCGGCATTAAATCCTCAAGGAAGCGTTGCATAACTACCAGTATCAAAGTGCAGCAACCTCCTGCAGAAGCCAGCTTGGGGACGCACTTCCCAGTGTAGTTGGCGACTAGGATCGTCTTAAGTACATGTAAGATTACTCTGGGACACTTTTAGTGACTATTCTACAAATGCAGCTAAGAAATATTCTTAGAAACATATGTACAGTGAAAGATTTTGCTGACTGGTCCTCGTTGTCGTAAACGTATGGCAATGAAAGAAATGAAATACATCAGTAAGAAGCTAAAGCCAACAATTTGACACCAATAGCTTCTTAGGATTCACCTTGGTTCTGGAATCTATTCACATTTTATTGAAAATAGAAGCCCTGATTGAGAGTAGGGGCCTGGTTGTTTCACTCCTTTGAAGGCAAATTCCACTTTAGCGGCAAATTCCACTTTACTGGTCAATGCACGATGGTTACTAGGTAGTAGAGGAGGTAGACTGAGAAAATGGATCGTGGGTCCTTTCCAAGTTGTCAATTCATCGACAAAAAATATCCATGGAAAGCATTATTGGATTGAAAGTAGTCGAAGAGTCTTTCTCAACTTCCAATCCCTCCGCTGGGTAACTGAGAAAAGGTTCCAACTAGGATGAGAATGGGTAGGGTTTAGTTTAGGTTTTACTTTATCTATATTTATATCCATTTTTTTAATGATTAAACTCATATTCATATTTATATTTATCGGTTTTTACGATTTAATACCCATATTTAAATCTATTAGATTGTTCAGGTTTTTGGATATTCATCGATTTGTATAGTACATAAAAATATAACTTTTAAATAGAAAATATAAAGAGTAGATTTTTGCGAACGTTCTAAATCAAAATTACTTTAATAATAATAAGTCAAATATTAAAAAATCATAAAATTGGAATAAAAAATGATAATGTCTATAAAGATAACATACATTTTTCACAATTTAGAACTGGAACAAAGATTGAAATAACTAAAGTTTCAAATTGTCTTTGCGTGAACTCCACAACATTCAAAACTCCATCTCCATATCATTTGCATTATTACCATCCTATAAGAAAATAAACAATGATGAAAAATGTGAGTACTGAGAAGTAAAGTAGAGATTTTAAAGTTGTTTCTTCTTATAAAACTTTAATATTTTATTATATTTAACCATAAATATTCAAGAAAAAATAAAGTTAATAAAAAACGAGTAGGATATGGGTATCTATAGTTCGGGTTTTACTCTACCCATATCCATATCCATTTTTTATTACTCAACCCATATTCATATCTATATCCATCGGTTTTTACGATTTACTACCCATATCCAAATCTATTGGGTCGGGTAGTGCGGATATTAATCGGGTTGAAAACCCACTGCCATCCCTACCTACAAGATCACGAATGCTCTCTTTAAGAGATATCCTTTACCCGTATCTTAGTACGCTAAGGTTTCCTATTGTGGGCCAAGTTCTAGGTAAGATGTAACCGTGCCATATCATTCTTGACCACTTCCCCTCAGTTCTTTTTAGGTCTTCTTGTTTTTCCTCTTACAGTCTCTAATTATTATTTTCTCACATCGTCTCACTAGAGTGTCAAGGTGTCTCCTTTTAACATGTTCGAACTATCGAAGCCTTTTCTTTTGTAATTTTTCATTAATATTAGCCATGTTTAATTTGTTTCTTACCATTATATTCCTGACCTTATATTATATATAACTAAAATTGATTGACATCATCACATACAAAGTAACAATTCTTTATAAAGTTCCATACATTAGGTCTAGGTGTAACATTCACTTCTTGCTAGAAGGAACAGTACCACTACCACTACGACCTTTAACATTTCCACTATTATTATGAAAACCAGCAAACGAACTTCCACTACCAATTTCTTAATTCAATCTCTCTCTTCTATCTTTCTCATGTTGATGTTCTTCAAACAAAGTTTTCATTTGTCACTTCACATTATAGCTTACTTTTTTATAAGGTTCTACACCTCCTTTAATCTAAACTAAATGCTACTTTAATATAGTGATTCCTTCATTTTTCAAATGCTTGTTACAAAACAAGCAAATAGTATGGTTCTTCATACCGGGGACTAATGCAGCATAAGCCAAAGCTGGATCATTGTATCTTCCTGAAGCGGTTTGATTAGGAGTATTTGAAGTTCCTTCTATTTATTTGTAAAAGTAAATGAAGACATATATCAAAATCAAGAACATATAATTTCATTACACAATATGCTTGTCCATTTTATGTAATATAACTCATTTTGTATTATTACATTATACACAATTCAATTTCATCTAATGATCTAACATAATTGACCAATAAGCCCAAAAACTAACAATTCAAGTATTCAACAAACATAATTACACAATACGCATGTCTATCTTATATAATATAACTCATTTGTATGATTACATCATACACAATTCAATTTCATCTAACACAATTCAATTTTCTCCAACACAATTCATCAGTAAGTAAAAAACCAACATTTTAAGTATTCAATATACATAATTACACAATACGCATATCTATCTTATATAATATAACTCATTTTATATGATTACATCATGCACAATTCAATTTCATTCAATACAATTCACCAAGATTATACTGTACAACATAATCCAATGATCCAACATATAAGACTCTTTTTGGATTTATGTGTAAGATTGTACTGCACTAAGATGGTTTGAATTTTTTCTTTTATATATCTAGAGAAAATTGAGTAATTAACTTCTATACATAAATATGTAAATGAGTTATCATATCATATCATTAGATTTAGAGGTTTTAATAAAATCAAGGAGGTCATTTCTAACTATAGATTAAATTAGAAGTTGAATGACAAGATTATATGGTTTGAAAATGCTTCAAGAAAATACATAAAAAAAATAGCTTTAGAAATCTTCCTATAGCAAGACCCCAAGGTAATATGGTATAGATTTAGGTTCAAGAAATATATTCCAAGAATAACTTTCATTGCCTAGCTAGTAGTGAATAACATGTTAAGTAGAAATGATAAAGCCAACACCACTACAAATGGTAATCCTTAATGTTGTCTTTGTAATTAAGGGAATGAAACAAGAAATCATTTATTCTTTAAATGCTCTTATGCATTGGAATTGATACTATTTCATTAACTAATTAGGATAACTTAGTTTATTTAGTTATTATGAATAGAACTGAAGACTATTCAAAATTATTTTATTGATACAATTCAACATTAAATATGAATATCACAATACATTATCAGATAAATTAATACCCAATGTTATTATACTAATTTTAAGAATAACAATTATGTAACAAAATATTATATTAATTAATTAATTACTTTAAATACTATTAAGCTTACTTTAGATCCTCGATTTTAAGTTGAAACTTTCAACTTTCAAGTTATGCATGCCTTCATTAGAAAACTGAAGATAAGTTCTGTAACACCTGAATGCCCCCTGAGAGGATATACAGATGTCACACACAACAATCCTAAAGCATACCAAGATATTCCAGAAATTCATTGAAAATAAGTTAACATACTTCACATTCATACATTGCTAAGTTATATACAGAACATCATGTACATATTGTACTCATCATATACATGCCTTATATGCAACATCCATCTTGTATTATAGTTATTACAAACCATTTATACAAAATACAATATGTCTCAACACATTGAAATACAACTTAAAATTTAAGCATAACATTTTCCAAAATCATATCAAGTCCTTCATTGGCTACTGCGGATAACTTTGTCCCAGTCTCAAATGTTCTTATCAGAACTACACGAAAGCAAAACCACCATGCTAAGCATATAGCTTAGTAGGGAATAACTAAACAAGATATAAGTTGGCGACTGCTTTTAACAGTCGTCTAGCATTCACTTTCATTGAATCATATCATATCATAAGAAAATTTTAATTGTTCATATTAAAGGGCAATCCAAACATTATTTGTCTTAGAACAAAATGTAATTCACCAGTACAAAACATTCTTGCATCAAAACAAAACATATAAGTATCATAACATATCATTACTTCAGAACAGAATGTACAAGTCTCAGAACACGATATAATTGTGTCAAAACAGAACATAACATGTATCAAATTAGAATATATCTTGTATCAAATAAGAACTTATCTTGTATCAGATCATAACTTATCTTGTATCAGATCTGAACATATATCAAAACATAAAATATATTAGCCTGCTATTCCTTTTTACAAAAGTGGGTAATGGGACCAAAACCGAAGATGTTTATGATTGGTATCTTAGAAACATAAGAGACTTAAGTCTTTGAAACAAAAGAAACTAAAGTGTCTAAGATCAAAAGACACCGGAGTGTCTAGTTACACAAGACACCTTAGTGTCTAGTTACAGAAGCACTTACAAAAGGGTATGCCTATTTACCTACGACTAGGATTTGGTAGTTTGAAAAACAAACATTTTAGATTTCAGAATCACATGTAAATGATGTAGTGTATAACATATGACTTTATTCCATTTTGCTCAAATTTAACATATTCATTCACATTTGATAAAACTTAACTTGCCTTATAAACATAAACATTGGCAATAATGCACAAATGAATACATTAAGTAATTACACATTACATGTATTCACACAAGTTCCCAATTCATAAGCATTCACAACTAACACATTACTCTTGTTCTTTAAATCACATTAACATTCATAAGTAAACTTCATTCATTTAACAACTTATAAGTTCCAAAATTAGATACTTTGTTAGCAAATAACACCTTCCTTAAGTTATTACTTCAATTAATAATCCAAACCTTATTCAACCTTTGATTAACTAATTTCATATCAAACTAGGTACATTTTACACCTTAATCAAGTCCAATTACACCATTAAAAAATGCCTTAACCTTATATAGTCCAATAAATGTACAAAACCAACCTTTTTCCCTTCCAAAGCATTTTCCACGACTGGGGGAAGGTGCCATATAAATCCCACGATCGTGGGATGAGTGAATCAAAGGTTCACTCTCCCATTGCCTTCAATGTGTTTCCAATTTTAACTCTTAAATGCTCCATTTAATACACCTTCACCAAAGTCCATCAATTTCACTTCAATTCTAACTTATTCATGATTCAATCCCTTATCAAATTCATGTCCAATCCAATTCAAAAATCATTCATTAGGCAACTGACAAATCATTATCTTTCATACATCAAAACTAAAACAGAATTTGCCATACAAGGATCACTTTTTCAGCACTCATTTATCATCTTCATAACACACGTCCCATGCCAATTCAATTATCATAGAACTTATACATGCTATCAAGTTTAGAAATCCCTTACCTATTTAACTTCAAATTTTAACTCCAAAGTACCAGCTAATCTAGCCCTTCCATGCAACCAGCACACATCCAAGATCAAGATGCAAATCTTATCACCAAAAAGACAACATAAAAGATAACAAGATCTAACTTCCTTGATGCAACATCTTGCAAAGATGTCAAGTGATGATGATCCTAATTGAAGAAAAATCCAGGAGTTTGTGATAGTAAGAGAGAGTTTCGGTGGAGAGGAGCAAAGGATAGTGAAAATGCAGCAGAAACATCAAATGGGTTGTAGTGATTCAACACTTGTTTAGTGCTAGGTGTCATAAATTTGAAAGGGCACATGTCCTTCAATGAACCAACCTACATGTCACACACAGAAGTGAGCCACTTGTCCTCCATTTAAGTTACCAAATGTCATAATTCTATTAGGCCATTTGTCACTCAACTAATTCTCCCAAATGTCATTCAATGTATAGGCTTAGTCATACTAATTTTTATGTACCAACTTATCTTGCCACTTGATAATTTTCCTAGTCCAAATGTACATTTTAATACATCAATTTTCTAATGGTATCAATTAATTCTAAATTACTAATCATGGTCCATTAAACCAAGATTCAAGATATATATAATTCACAATAATATCACAATTTCAACACCTATCACATTTACTTTCATGAACATGTAACATTTCAACTAGGGTACAGGTTGGGGCCTTACAAGTTCTACTTAAACTAAACCTCTAAACCAGATAAAACAACACCTATGCATTTCATTCAATTCCAATCTAACCATTCACAAATCACAAATGCAATTCACAATTCAATTCCAAGTTCCAACCATTCACAATCACAAATGCAATTTAGGAGCATAAAAAACCAATTGAGAACACACCCAAAAAAATCATAATGTCAATTTGTTTTAGTGGGTTAGGTTAGGCGAAAAACCATATTTGAAATTCTAGTTTCACTTTCTGACTGAGGAGGAGCAATGACTACAATGGTGGACAGATGCGAATAGCAATAGACGTAGGAGAAGGAGGGAGAAGCAGACAAAGGTAGCAACAGGCAGAGGAGAAAGGGGGAGAGGTGGCAGGGAGGTGCGGTGGTGACTGGAGAGGGAGAGACAGACCACAGGTAGGGAGGTGTAATGGAGAGGGATGGTGGTTGGAGAACAATGATGTCGAGTGAGAATGGTGATACTTAAGAGGTTTAATTTCTGACAATGGTTTCTCATAATTTTAAAAAAAATTTCTTTTCTCAAAAACAATGTGAAGAGTTATCTATTAGATATTTATTAAAAATAACATAAATTTGGTCTACATAAGTTTTTTTTAGGCATAAAAGTAAGTGCACATGTTTTTACAATTAAAATAACATGTGAAACATAGTAACTTACTAATTAACCTTAATTTTACCATTTAGTAATTAAGAAAATATTAACCTAATAATAATATTGACATGTTTAATAATGATAAGATTTTTCTAGAAAGATTAGAACAATAATGAACTATACTAAAAAATCAGTATAATAACAAGTGTTCATAAGAATTATATGTAGACAAAACAGGACCAACTAGAACCAAGCTAAAACAAATAAGGTGAAGCACTAGTTAATGTAATAGTCATATAGCTACTATCTAATTTATCTTAGTTACATTTTTTATATGTATGTTATCATCCCCTAATAGAATTCAAGACCTCCTACTGACTAGCTATCTAGTTCTCCACCATATTATGGCTTATATTCCTATCTATCCTTTTAATAATTATTTTCACCTGATTTAATTAAACATACTCTTACATAATTCTTAAGGACTTACCTTCTATTTATTAAAGCATCTCATATTCCTCTCTTTCTATAAAGTATAAACCCCTTCATTCAGCATTACCTTCAATGCCATGTCAGCACCTTTATGCATGAATCTAACCCTTTGAACTTAGGATAGGTATTGTGCTTAGGTAACACAAAAATATAACACTCCACACATGTTCCCATTTTGGCCTTAAAACCTCTAAGCATAGTGACATTGAAGGAGAAGCTATTCATGTGCCCTATAAACACACTTACAGAACTTCCTTACATAGTTATTGAAGACAACTCATTTCACTCTATCTAAGGTTTGAAGTTTATTTTTAATTTCCAACCAAAACACAAATAAGGACTTTGAAGTGTTATTTTTGAACCATAATAGGTCCTTCTAAGAAACTTGTGCAACTAACTCTCTAAATAACTCAAAGTAGGATTTATTTGTAAATATGTCAGAACTATGCCTTCTCAAAATCAATTTATCTTATTGCTCCATATTTGGTCTATAAGTCGGGCTTAATTCCATAATTTGGTTGAATCCTCTAAATCTACATTGCCAATCCCTTTACATGACGACCTCTGCTACTTTTTCTAAGTAAGGAAATAGAAGCCTAAGATTATATATACCTTTAAGCCTATAAAGAAGATCTAAGTCATTCTAGTTATCAAACCAAAAACAAGCCTTCCTCCCATTACCAATTCTAATGTTCATCTCCTAATCTAAGGCATTCCTTAACCTGGGAAATTGGTTAAGGGACCAAGAATAACTAGGTTGTTCATTAATGCGCTAAAAACTTTTATACATGTATATATATGTGCATGTGTGTATACAAACGAAAGAAAAAACACTCAACATATATTGAGGGAGTATAATATACGTGTATTAACAGTGTGACTTAGTCCAATATTACTTTGTTTCGTAGACGCAAAGATGTACGTCTATCTCCTCAGATGCATTGGAACAAAGTGTTGGAAAGATTTTAAAATGATTAATTGTCTGCATTGGTCAGTTCATGTTATGTGATGGAGTACTGTGGCGTAGCGACATCAATTCGCCTGTATACAGGTCCACGTGGAGAAACGGACAACCCAATGGCGCCGCATTGTCTGGGAAGATGAAGAATTACGTTTCAGCGACATCAGATGAAAATTATCTCCGCTGCTGCTGTCTCGCCTGGCAAGTTTGAAGGTATGGTGGTGTCGGGTTACAAAATTGTATATCGTGTGGCTGCTGAATATTATTATCTGCATGTTATTCGACTGCTGCAAGGAGGCGATGTTGATTAGCGATCTCATTTTCGGCACGCAAGCAAGGGTGGTGTCCCTTGCATTGGCGCACGGGCCTAAGGGTGGTGTCCCTTGCATTGGCGCACGGGCCTAGTGAGCTAAGGGGGTCTCTC
>JANIHZ010000210.1:16411561-16426644 GCA_027478365.1 Erythroxylum rufum | reverse complement strand
TAATTATAATAAAATTTTATTTTTTAGTATTTTTACAAACCAACCACTATCAATGGTAATGGTAATCATTCCTTCCTCTTAACCAACCATCATAATTATAATAATAATATCCATTCCTATTCTTTACTATATTCATTCTCATTCTTATTACCATTATCCTGCACAAACCAACCGCACCCTTAGATCTTAACAGAAATGCAAATCAACAATTTAAACATAATCGAATAGAGCAACAACTTAAAACGGTTACTGACTTGTTCTCTGGCAACGTTGTTATTAAAGCTACTAGGATTAGTGACTACAAGATAAAGAGAAGCAGTATAATTTAAAAGCCACAGAAATCTTCACTAATTTATGTTCTTATAAATTAGTTCTCTATTGGTTTAGTTTTGTTAAGTGAAGCTTATGGATACAACTTCAAATTTCTAGTAACCACCCAAGAACAAAAAATAAAAAGTACTAAATCTATACTAGTTCAAAAAAAGGGAAACACAATAGCTACCAAGCTAATTACATATTTTTTTAATCAAAAAAACCGTAGAGAAGAATGTAGAAACTAAAGAAGAAAAAAGAGTACCTAGAATCCTAGTTTTGATACCAAAATGAGATAAGTTGCGTAAAGATAGAAAAATTTAGATACATAGATAGATGTGCTCCATGGAATTTGCACTTGAAGCATTGCATATTTCAAAATGAAGAAGAAACAAAAATAACACAAGTGGCACAAGAAGATACTCTTTTTTAAGTTGTTGGTGAGAGATGTGCTCCAATATTTATAAGTTGATAATAATGTGCATTAACAAATTTGAAGACGGTGATAAGAAGTGCATTACATTAGGAAAGAAGTGCTCCATCATTGAAATTTTAAATTAAGGGAAAATGTTGGGAATTAATTCAAAACTAAAGACCTATTCAAAAAGAATTTTAACAACTCTATAATTTTGAATTAATTCCCAAAATTCTTCCTTAATTCAAAATTGCACCAAAAAAAACTTTGATAGGCATGGAGCACATTTCTCCACATTTCTATATAAAGCACTTCTCTCTCATCTTCTCAATAGAGCACTTCTCTCTATTCTTCAACATGAGCACTTCTCTCATCACTTATCTTCATAGAACACTTCTTTCTATGATGCATTTTGGTGCACTTCTTACCAACTAGAAGAGGTTGTCTTCTTCAATCACTTGCACTGTATTTGCTTGTTCTTTATTGTTAAACTTGCAATCCTTTTTCAAATGTCCAAATTGTTTAAGCTAAAAGCATCGAGACTTCCGTTTTTGCTAACAATCTTTCTCTTCATGACCAAACTTCTCATAATAGCCATATTGAGGAATGTTTTCTTTCTTCTTTGATGATGGAACCTTTGCTAAATAGGCTCCTTCCACCATCTTTTTACTTTCTTGTTTTCTCACTTAATCACTCATAGCTCCCTTAAGAACTTTGAGGCTCTGATACCATATTGAAAATTAAAGATTAATTAGGATTATATAATGTAGAACATAATCAAGTAAACAATAAATAATGTTTCATAAAGTTGTTATGCTTCTGGACTCTTCTATTGTTTTTGATGCAAGTGTAAGTACATCAACAAAAGCTGAAAACGAAGCTCAAAGAAACCTAGCTTCAGTGGCTTTGAAATCCACTGACAACTTTGCATTGGAAACTGACATAAGTGTTTTCACCTTATCTGGCTGCAACTCCTTATCAACAGCCAAATGCTGCATGGACAACGGAAGCATTCTCCTCAGACTCAAAATCCACTTCCAAGTCACGTGTGAAGTCCCAACGGCCTTGGGCATCTAACATGTTTGAAACTATTTCGACAACCATCTTTGCTAGATAGGACTATGGGAGCAAACTTATGTCCATTGTCAATCAAATCAAGTTACTTGGTTAAGAATTTCCTACACAAAGCGTTATAGACAAGCTTCTTGTGACGCTTTTTGAAAGGTACGAGTCAAAATTTTCATCACTTGAAGTTACTAAAGATCTATCAAATATAACCTTTACAGAGTTACTAAACGCACTTAAAGTTGTGGACCAAAAAAGAATAATAAGAGATGGAGAAAATGGTGATAAGGTTGAAGGAGCATACATGGTCAAGAGTTTCTTTTCAAAGGGTAAAATAAAATTCTCCAATGTACAAATTGTAGGAAGCCCGACCATGAAGAGAAGGATCATTGGCATAAAGGAAAATCACAATGCTTCAAGTACAAAAGATTTGGGCATTTACAAAAAGATTGCAGATTTTAAAATGAAGAAGAAACAAAAATGGCACAAGTTGTACAAGAAGAAACTCTTTTTTAAAGTTGTTGGTAAGAGATTTGCTCCAATATCTATAAGTTGATAATAATGTGCATGAAAGATGGTGACGAGAAGTACATTACATTAGGCGAGATGTGCTCAATTCTTGAAATTTTAAATTAAAAGAAAATGTTGAAAATTATTTCAAAAATTTAAAGTTGTTAAAATTCCTTTAGAATAGGTCTTAATTTGTTTTTAATCTTATCTTATAAGCTAAATGTATTGGCCGAAATATCTATTTTAGTTTTTTGTATTTTACTTATATAAAGCAACCAAATTTATTAATAAAACTACTTGAGCATATTCTTTTATCTTTATCTTATCTCATACATGTCATTTTCTTTAAAATTTCAATAGAGAAAATATACGGAGCTCAAATCTAGTAGAGACCTCCACTCTGGTCAGTCTCATTAAACTCCTTCTCCAAAGCGCAATCAATCATGTCAACGAAGCTATCCTCACTGGAACTAATCACATTCAAATCGACGGTTGTATTGTTTACTGAGTCAACGCCGGCAGACGCGATACAGAGAAGAAAGGCATAAATGAAAGTTATAGTTAAAATCAATTTCATTACCAGGGATTCTACTTAGAGAAATGGATGAAAGAAAATAAGCATATGAAATGACAGACGATGAGAATGGTGATGGAAGCTCCACTCCCGAATTTGTGTCTGATTAAAAGAATTGGAAGAGACTCAAAATAGTGAGTTTTGCATATTAGTGAGACCCAATTTCATTTAAAAATAAGTATGCCACATTAGCAAAAAGTGAGTCTGTCTAATATATATGCAAAAAAAATTTAAAAAGTCACGCAACATTTAACTGACGAAGGGTAACTTCTGTTAGATTTTTCGCCCTAATAGAGTATGGTTTGAAAGTTATGTAAACGTTACGGTTTAACTTGAACGTCCCCAAATGTAAGAATTTAAATTAGATTTTGATGTAAACGTTAGAGTTTAAAGTACACTTTTGGTCGGTATCAATTATTTCTTTCAAATTCATTCCTACTCACCTTTGGTATCCTTTTATCATTAGTTCATTATAATTTTTTGCAAAATCATTTCCTTTAATTCCTCAATTATTTTCTTCTACTTAGCTTTCATCTCCTACGTATATATGATTCTTCAGGTTTTTCGTCAAACGTATAACATCATGAGATCTAATTTTCTCAATCATCTCCTTTTATTCTATTGAATTCTTGTTGAAATAACTATAATATAGATTTATATAGTTAAAATTTCAATTGACGACTTAGGCTTCATTACTTTTGAAAAATTAGATAAAATTGAAATTTAAAAAAGATCAAAGAAGACTACAGATTGTACGAGTTGATTAATTGTCGATAAGTTGTTACCAACGACTATTATAGCCGTTAATTCCTCTCTTCCTATTATTTACACGTCTTATTCTGCAGATTATTTTCCTTATTTACATAGCAACACACTCCTGATCTCAGCTTCTCTTGGTTCGATGCTGTCCCAGTAATACTTCAATCCCTTCAACATGAGCTAATCACAACTTACCTTCGAGCTGTATAAAATTTTCATTTTTAAAGTCTGTACCTCTATAAATGCAACTGCTTTATTACGTTTTTCTTTTCTTAGTAGGTGTTTTAGAAGGTCCTTGGGAAGATATTTTTAAGTGATTCATATTTAGATTAATTTTTGCTCGAATCGAGTAGGTCCTTTGTGGAAGGTAAAGTTCTGACTCCAAATTTTAAACGACTGTATATATGAAGGCTGTTCGAACCTACAACCTCACTTAAATCAGAAGAGCCCTTACTAACTTACAAGCGTCTTGGGGTTAACTACTTTATTACGTTAAATACTAATCTTATAGCAACAATTTTTTTTTCTCATCTGCAAATTAGCGAAGTAAATTTTTTACTCGACTATATTGCAATTGTCAGGTTCGTCATTGACAAACATTATCCAATACCTTGCCATTGTTCTCGACGTTTTTTTTTTTTTACTCACTGTCAAGTAGAAAGATGATTTTTTATGCAATATTGAGGAATCATGATCCTGTCAAACAAACTCACGTTTTCATTATAATTGGCAATATATGCATAGGCTGTAGCTGAAATTTTAGCTGAAACCCTCTTTAGTATATTTTGCGACTCTGAACAAGTGAGTTCATTATGCGACACGTGTCAAGTTGAGAACAAGTTTGGAACTTTTAACAAGTGGCATACACGAAGGTAACTACTAGCAACCTGGCTTAGCTTAATTACATAAGAAACCGCTTCTTAATTACTACTAAACAGATGGGGAACAATGTCAAGGTGCTAAGTTTAAGTTTGCTTAAGATGGTTTGAGGCTTCACAACGATTAATGTTTTAGAGAGAATCCGGTTGCTGAGCAGTGTAAGAGTTGAGGCTAAGCTCGAGGGAAGCATAAGAGCCACCGTGATGTTCATTGGAGCCGCCGTACCAGTTGTTATAGTAGCAGTTGTTTTTTGGGTTGTGCATGATATTGCAGAAACCATTGATGTCGTCGCGGTGCATAGGGAAGAGGGGAAGTGTCTCAATATCTGGCGTTGCTTCTGCATCTTCGAACTCCTCTTGGTCTTCTTGATCTTCTAGGGTTTCTTTGGCTGATATTCGATTCTCAAGAAGATAGGTACAGGACGAGCTATAGGGGTCGACCCCCACCCATTTATAATTCTGGTGGTTTAAAGAACCACCACCAATACCATTGTTGGAAGCAGCGGAGATAGAACATTCCTGGTTTAAACAGAAAAAAGTAAAGAAAAAAGGATCACAGGGGGTTTAAAATAAAGGTTTATATAATGATTTGAAAAGGGTTATGAAAAGTGAAGAATTTGATTGAATAAAAAGCGGAGAAAAAATAGAACTTGAGGCTTTATTGAATATATCCATCTGTTCTTCTCCTATTATATGTCGTACACTTCATTAATACATGTGCTCACAAGTTTGTCTTTACGTGACATCCAGTTATTTTTTGTCTTTTTTGAGCAAAGAAGTCGGAAAGGGTTCCGCATTTTATAGACGTTTCAAGAAACATTTTCTAACCGAAAATGCTGAAACATGTTAGAATGCAAAACAACAGTTAACGGTGCATGCAAAGGGGTGAAGACATTGATTCTCACTTCTTGTATATCAATACCTAGCAGATATAGTTAGATGAGTCACACAAAGTGCCCAAACTTCATCAAAAGCTTTATAAAGGCATCAACTTGAACCTTAATTTCTTTGGTAATCAATGCTCACCCTAAAGTTCTTTTCCATGGTAAAAGATCCATATGCATAGTTTCCTGTCTGCCCAAGTGTAGAAAGAATGGTAGCTGATGATGGAGATGCTGAGGATGAACCTTCAAGAACAAAGAAATCGACATGGAGTAAAACAAAAAAAACAAAAACTCTTCTTTCATAAGTATTCGGACATCATGTGAAGTCGAAAACTAAGAAAAGAACGAGAAGGAAAGGGGAAAAATCACCAGAACTATTGTTGGGACACTTATTGTGAAAGGAGTAATCGTCAGGTCTCCAATTAGCAGCATTTCCAACGGTTCTCTGCTGTATCGGGCCATCATTGGTGAACCTTTTCTTCTGCCTCTCACGAGCTTTATGATTCTGAAACCAATAAAAGACATTCTTTCCTTCAATCTTACCGTACTGTCTAAGCCTAGCCGAGATCCTCTGAATCTGCTCTGCGTTTGGGGACCTGAGTCCAGTGTTGTAGTAAAGGTCCTTCAATATTCTTATCTGGTCAGTAGTGGGAGTCCACCTTGTACTGCTTTGCCTGCAAAGAAAGCTTCCTTTGGCACCGCCGTTATTTTCCTCGTTTGGTGGTTGTTGTAGTTGTAGTTGTTGGTTTGGCTGCTGCTGCTGTTGTTGAGACTCCATGATGGCTTTGGAAAACAAGAAGAAAACAAAGAGAAGCCAACAAGGCAACTGAGAGAGAGAGAGAGAGAGAAGAGAGGGTGGGTGAATACATATGAAATGGAGAGGAGGGGGCTGAGGTCTATAAAGGTACAACGAGGGGTAAAGAGGCACATGTAGAAGTGAAGAAGAGAGTATATCAGATAAGTTTCTTAGAGAGAAGGACTGAAGTGGACAGAGAAGGGTTCATAAAAAGGGAAGGGACAAAACGGGGTTTAGAAAGGGAGTGTTTCAGTGGAATTGCTTGGAACAAAAGGCATGACTGTGAACGTTTAATCCCAGCGAGCCTAGCTTTTGTGGTGACAGAGATAGAAAGTAAAAGAAAGAAAGAAAATCAGGTATGAAGTGATATATTAGATGGAAGGAAAGGAGAGAGGCTTTTGTGAATGAATGAATGAAATGGATGTGTTCTTGGAGGTTATTCTTTTAATGGAGATACAGTCCTCTTTTTTACTAGGCCAAAAAGGCAGTAAGTGTATCTAGAATATATTCTTTGTTAAAAGGACAACCTGGGTCCCCACCAAGGCTAACTACAAGGCTACACATAGTCATTAGAGAATGGTTCTTCATTTTTGGTCTTGGTTACCATATAGGATAGGAAGCTTTCTTTATGTCGCAATCTTCCCTTCCCACTTTTAGTGTTTTGATATGTTAAGCTCTACCATCCTCTGCAAGAATTTCTGGAATTAGCAAATCCCTCTTTGGAGCCTACGGGCACGCCAGAACTTTATAATGTACAGGAATGCCAAACTGTATAACGCGTTCTCGACCAAAATAGACGCTTATGTGGTTACAAGTGAAGGGTTTAACAGTTGGAAAAGGTTTTATATACCAACTTGTCAAAAAGATTGTGTGAGATAAGCTTTCAACTATTGTGATTGAAATATCTTTGCATAAAGAATCCACCAGCTTTTAACTCTCTTTAGGAGTAAACATACGAGCACTGTCCGAGCATTTCAGTTCAGCAAATTCATTGACCGAATTAAGGAAACAAAGCAGGAAGGAATTTCATCATCCACATCCTGGTATTGATTTAGAGAATTATGTGACTATCATTAAGTTTCAACATTTACACCAAACACGAGAAAAAAGTACCAATCAGCTACCTATGAAGAAACTTTGTGAAGAAGAAGAGAAAGAGTTTCACTATCACAATGCCTGCAGGTCTTCTGACTCAGAGCATGCGCCCCAAATTTAAATGCAAGAAGGCAAGAGCATTTAAAGAAGCGATGTCAGTGTTTTCTGGAGCTTTTGCATAAGAAGACCATCATCAAAAGATCCATGGTGCTTGGTTGTGTTTTCTTTTCCCTATAACGCCCAAGCTCAGCATCAAACTCCATAGCTAACGTACTCAGTTCTGGCTTCTGCTTTTGTCTTTCAAGGGATGAAACAAATTGTTTCCATGGAAAGTTCTCTACCTTCCATACTCTACAAGGGAATGTTGAAATCAGCATTCTGACTTCAATTAAGTTGCTTGTAATACTTTTTTCTTTCGCATGCAGGGCCTGATGTCACAGAAGCCTATGATATTCAGAAATTCACTTATACCTTCAGAATACACAAAACTGTTCTAAAACTAGTGAAACATGGAAAAATAGTGCATTTAAAGTCATTGGCTTCGTCATGACTTCCAATGAGGGGTTGCGTTTTCTGGAGCCCAGCGAAACTATAAACTTTCATGGTTCTTATGAATGATACCAGTGAAGACCAGTGGAACTATGAACTTCGATGGTTCTCACCGCGTTATACGCTCATATTGGATGATGAATAATTTGGGTTATCTCTTGAAACGTTGCCAAGAAATTTTAACCTAAAACTAGATCATGTTTGCTATTTTTTTCATAAACCAACATCAATAGGTTTAATTTCTTATTGCACTATATTTCACAAGTTAGCTGTCACTGAGGGTAAAGACACGGTATCAAGCCTTTTCAGTCTTCAGTTTGATGTTTACCAGAGCTATCAGGAACGTACAAGGGATTCTAAATCCAAGTTCCTTCTGTTTCTTCTATTCTTCCATTGAAGCTCTCCTTTGGTTTATGAGTTAGCTACGAGACTGGAAAGGCAACAGAAAGTGACGGCAGTAAAAACTTTCGTGGAGAACTAGTGTTTCTTGTTGCTCACTCTGGGATATTATCTGTGTTAGTCCATATTATTGGTAATGGTAAAAGCTTGCTGTTTTTAAATAATGGGTAATATTGGATTGGTAATATTCGATCACCTTGAATTCAACTTGTTGCAGTCTCATTCCCTTTCTTAACAATTCTGACAGTTGCAGTCTCTCATCTCTCTCACTCACTCACTCATCAGTCTCTGATTTTAACTTTTTCAGATTGTGTTATTTCTTTGATATTGACACTTCCATCATGAGATTTTGCTCTCCTTATCATGCATTTACATCGGGTTTTGTTCAATCAAAGATCTCACACACATACACCGGAAGGAAACGATACACTGTGATGCTGAGGATGTTTGTTTCTATGCAAAATTGTTAATAGTCAGTGTCATTCTATCTTTATCAACTTTAGACCAATATGTCAGAAAGGGAAGGCAATAACTTTTTAGACTTTGATTTGGCAGTGAAAGTGAAGCCTATTATCATTATTACCAGCATCTCTCTTATCCAAAAAACCTGAGTTGCTTACCTCACATGAAGTAGTAACTCTAGTGCCTAAGTAGTGTGCACTGTGCAGCCGCAGCGGTACTCTTCCCTTTTCTTTCGGGTAATCATCTTCTTCGCTAGTATTTTCTTCCCCATATCTCCAAAGATACCATCACAATATCATTCCATATCTCTTAACCTCTCTCCTAGGCTGCTGTTGCAGTCTCATTTATCTTATCCTTCCTGTCTTATTAATTCTAAGAAAGAGACTGGCTAGCACATGGAGCACATCCTAGCCACGCACCCTTGTCTTTGTTGTGTGATTATGTGCTATTTGACAGTAATAAACAGAACAGAAGTGTATTTCAAATTGCAGCATCCGTTGTACTCCAACATTTTGTATGATGTCAAAGTGAGAACTTGCTCTATTACTAGCTCAGAAGTAAGCTTATATAGGCCTACGGTTGGACCCCACAATTTGTTTTGTAGGGTTTAGGCCTCAAAAACTTGATGTGGACCAAACCACGGGTTACTTTATATGACTACTGTTATATTAGCTTGAAGTTGCTGGACTCCTCTCTCACAAGTTAGTCCTTGAGTTTAAACTCTGTTCGGTAGTTCTGGAGTTTAGAATACTTTCGCCGTATTCCTTTTTACCAAGTGATTGTGGTTGGAACCTAATAAGAACACAGATGGTAGAAGTACGTGAATATCGTCAACTGCTGATGTGAATCTTATCCCTGAGCACAGCGATTAGCAAGCTCAAGCCTGTTACTATAAGCAGCCACACAATGGCATGAAATGACTAATGCGACTCACCCATTAATGGGCAGATTTAGTTCAGATTCAGGCAAGCAAGATAAAATCATGTCAATGCAACAACAAACAAAGCAAAAAAGGGCGCGTGAAATGGAGAAATAGTTTAGCCTGATCAGTTGTAAAAATAATGCATGAGCTAAGCCAAAAAGATAAAATATGCACTTCTCTGAAAGTAACACAAGACAGGCAGGAGGCACCAGCCAGCCTGATAAACACTAAGAAGATATAGAGAATCCTGCATTCTCTCTAGGTGGGTAGCAACTTCAGCCTGTTAATTTTCCCTGGTGATATGCAGGTGTTATTCAAAAGGGTAACCTTGCAGCATTGGCAAAGATGTCCTGGAAGCCATGATTCAAAGGCTGCATGGTTATGGTTTTGCCACAACCAGAAACTGTGACCAAAATGATTTGAATGGGTGATACAGCCTTAGAGCAAATCCCAAATCCAGAACCTTGCACAGAAACCCCTCACATTCCAATTCTCTTTCCTCTAAGAGATTACTGTGGGATGGAAAAGAAGAGCAATATAATATAATTCCATCTTATTCACCAAAATAAGAAAGAGGGTTACATCTGACATCCATGACCAATAATAGAGTATACACGTCCTATAAAATCAACTGAAACGTATACATAAAAATTGGGATTCAAGCAGATATAAAATCTAATATTACAGTAAGCAGACATCATTCCAAATGTGAAATAAAACTACAATAATACAATTGTAAGGTAATCTTGAATGATAAAATGTACACTCATAAATTTTTTCTGTTTCTCCAATACAAATAGTGTGGCAACTCATCCCTATCATATACACTCATGCAGCTACTTGACAAGTAAGAACGAAAACCATCATACGAAAATAGCTTCAAGATGGCCAACCAATAGGCTTGTGAAAAGCTCTTCCAAACAAACAACGGTCCAATCATATATCAAGAGGAACCAAACCAGCCATTACAAAGTTTCCCGCTACAGAAAGTGCCCGTATAGTTCCATATCAGTCAAGAATTCTCATGGTCATGGAAGCTTCCAAAGTAGGAATTGGGGTGCTAAGTAATGCATTTGACACATTGATTATATGAAGATAAAAAACTCATCCGATTTTGTAGCTTCTCAGGTGCTGGAATGAATGTTACTTGCTTACCTAGGACCCACAATATATCCACAAGTCTAATATAAAGACCAACAAAAGAGTTCGGTCGCATCCATTAGCTGTCAATCTGGTATTTGTTCCTTTGCTTGTTTGCAGATCCTCGTCGACTACAACTTAAGTAATAACATTCTGATAGAGAATTTTCAGCAAAATCTCAAATTTCCTTCCTTGTCTCTTTCCTAATTGGCTGCCTTTTAACATGATCTTCAAATTTATGAGAATTAGATCTCTTAGTGCTGTTTGCTTCATATGGCAATGGCTGAATCCCCTGCAAATCTGGTTCTGGAACAAACCCCACAGGCTGTTTCGTTCCATCCATTTTTCTAAATGTGATTGATATCCTAAACAAATTGACCAAGAGGGCACAATAGTTATTCATAGGGACCAACTAATAAAATGAACACAACCAAACTATAGACTCAACTAATACCTCTTCGTAGGAACTGAAGGCACACAATGCTTCGAAACATCAGCTGCATTTCCATTTAAGACAAGAACCGATCTGGTTAGAACATATTCTGATTTACGAGTTTGCTACACAGGAATATATGACGGAAGTAACTGCCAATAAAACCACATTCATGAAAAGGAGCAAGAAGTTTTACATAAACAACTTCACAGCAGACTTACCCCACAGGTAGAGGGATTGCAATTGAACCAGTAAACTCACCAGCACCCAAAACTTTCAAATTTGATCCAAATACAATGTTGCACTCACTTAGAAATGATACAGTGCAGAAAAGTCGAAGAAAATCGTGGTTGTCAATATGGGGAGGTATACAGTCCCCTACTTCATAAATGTTGACAATACAACTGTCAGGTACACAAGTAAGAGGGAGAACATGCCACTTGACCAGCATTCTGATAATGACTTTGAAAAGCTTAGGTATGGGATCCACATGTTCATTTCGGAGGATGCCAGAAGGGCTGCCATTTTTGTCCTGCAGTATTAGAGAGGAGAGACGTTATGTTCCATGTATCATACTTCTCACTCATTGCATTCATTCCAAAGTTAATATATTACGAAAACATCAACATCAGCACACAGGTTCTGAAGAACTTACTGTCGCATAATTATAACAGCATGCAAATTGAAGGGTTACATGCCCTTTGCCTCTCATCCACTTCTGTGGAGCTGTATATGTTCGTTCTGTAAAAGGAAACTCTGATTTCAATAGCACGTAGATGGTAAAGATATAGTGGAAAATATTGAGTCAATATTATAATGTAACCTATATTCTCAACTTAGCTATTGTAATACGTTAACTGTCAAGTCAAATGGTTGCATCTACTATCTCAACTTAGGGATATTCATAAGCAAGTCAGATAGTTGCACTTACTATAGCATTATCATCCATGAATTGCAATAAGGTAACAAAATGGTTCACCAAATTCTTGGACAACAATAAAAGGTTAAATTGAAAAGGAAAATATAGTAGACCTCCCATCTATACCTCTGAACCAAATAAGCTAACAAAACAGTTTATCAAGTACTTAAGCAAAAGTAAAGGTCCAACCAAAGAAGAAGGAAAGAGTGGCAAAACTTCCATCTACTTCAATAATATTTTAATTCAGTACAAAACAAACCAGTAGACACTTCAATCTAACTGTCCACAACTACAACCTTAGAAACCACTCTTGAGGATTTAAACAAAAAAAAGATCAAGGGACCAAGAAATTTTACATTGCATATATGTAACCATGAACTATGCAGGCAAAAAGCAAAATCATCAACAATAAAAATAATGAACAAAAGATCTTTATGTGTATCATTGAACATTTCAATATTGATTCATCATTCCACTAATGGGAAGCGAGACTAGGTGTTTGAATCCCTACTAAGAACTGGTCTTCTATGCTTGACGACACAGGAACATCCTATTCTAGAACTTTTCTGTAGCACTAAATATTACTGAGGAGTTAAAATAATGTTACATATGCCACACATTATAACCGAGCAACACCATCACTCTCACCAATGGTGGTGATGCAGAAGACTAAGAAGCAAGTAGGCATGTATAGCACAAAATATTGTGCTAAGATCAGAATAATACATCCATAGCCAATTCAAGTTATGCGTGAATGATTTCCAGGAAGACCAAGTATGAAAATATCTCCTCTTCCAAAAGTAAAGCTGACTGTAAAAACAAAATAAAGTTTTAGAATCTAACCTTTTAATTCTCCTTTTCTCCCCATCTCATAAAGTTCATAGAGATGATCAACTATCCTCTTTTGTTCTACAGCACTGAATACACCAGTGTGAAGCTCCTGTCCCTCAAGAATATTCACTAGTTTCCCTTTGAACCTCTGCAAACATATAAATCTTTTTTCCTATTACACTCATGAATCGAATGTGGTCTCTTTGTTCTCTTGATAACTTGGGCTTCTCATCAACATTTGATACCCTCAACCCTCCAGTCAAAGGACTTGTATCAACAACCCGTTTGCTTATTTCTCCCTGCTCCTCTTCCTCCACAAGCTCATCTTCCTGCGCCATATCAGCCCATGACATTCGAGGACCAGTCGTCTCAGAATAACGTGACTCAACAAGAATTCCACTTGCAGAGGCTTGTGGGACTGACTCGGACCACCCGTGTGTTCCATCCTCCCAACCATCCAAAGAATTCGTGTCATCTCCATCCTTCCAACTTCCCAATGAATTCTTGTCACAATTATCGTCACAACAATTCTCATGGGACCCAATGCCATTCGTGGCCGAATGGGTTATACTCTTGTCTGAATGCAAAGGGTCTGCTTCCCCATCAAGTGCTTCAAAACCAAACGTTGCTACTCAGAAATAGCACAATAGAAGACACAAACCTATACACACAAAACGACATAAAAACTAAACGCTTTTCAGTGTCTAAAACATACAACTACTGATGTTACCCTGTAATACAGCACCCACAAAATCACATCTTTAATGCATTTTCAAAGGTCCCACGATCAATTCCAAACTAGTAAACCCAACAGTCCAAGCCCATTTAACAGAAAACTTCGGTATTAAAAATCAATCAGTTTGTCACTTGACAATTTTTTCAGTTTAGGAATTTTTTTTAGAAAATTTCCGAAAAATTTCTAAAATTCCCTTAAAATAGAAAACACACAAAAACTCACTCCAATAAAATTTTCCAACACAATTTCCACATTATTCACAGTGAAATTTCATTTAGACCTAAATACCGGGAAATATCATGAATGCATGTACAATTATTTTCTATGTGCAACATTCAACTGTTCACAATTCAGAATATGTATGAACATGTTCAATCAATCTTAAGCACTCTCACCCATTACCAAATTACGATTCTACCCGTCCCGTCGAGGGTGAGATGTTACACGCAACGTGGAAGTTCAATACGCAGAGGAGAAGCTGCGTCCAAGTCACAAGCAGGCGTCGTTTTGAAGACAAGTAACACGCAACAGAGAGCAATTGTTTTAACTTGATAAGTGACCTTTCTTTGTCACGTCAAGGAATAGGGAGGGATGAGCACAGTGCCGCCACAGAAGCAGAGAGGAGAGCCGACGTGAGTGGGCAACGCAGGGGAGACGTGGGCCGCAGGCGTGGAGCTGGTGGCTGTGGCTTGGCTGAGTTGGCTCAGGCGTGAGCGAAGACTGCTTGGCTCGGTGACGCTGGCGTGGAGAAACAGAAGTAGTGAAGTGTAGCGTGAGCAGTGAAGAGAGCAAAACTCCCTAAACTTAATTGTCCCATCATGAAACAGTGAAAGGAATACAACAGTGCTACAGTGAGGTGGAGAGATTGGGCTGAAACAAAACAAGAATTAATTAGGAATTTTTGGTGGGACATTGGATGGGGGTTGAAGCAATTTATCGGGAAAGATCCATGAAGAGCTAAACGTCTCGACGCCGGTTCGGAGGTAAAATCGACGCCGACGACCCGGGTTAATTATTATTTTAATTATTTTGTTGTTTCTTTCTCTCATTAGGAATTGATTGTGTTATCCTGTTTTAACTGATTTGGGTTTCATGTATGGATAATTGAATTTTTGTTATTATTCGATTATTTGTGTATGAACCTACTGGGTGTTGTGATTTGACAATTTTAATACGTTCATTGAATTGCTAATTGCGAATCCATTGCTAGAATTTTAATACAATCTGTAATTGTTATGTTAGAATTCACATGTAGCGACTAATGATTCGTAATCATTAGGGATAACATGACATAGGTTAAATTGTTAAGTCAAAATGACTTCACGGTTTAATAATTTTGATGATAAGCAAAAAGCAGACGAAAGCCATATGATGAAAAGCAGACGAAAGGAAGCATAATACAGA
>JANIHZ010000210.1:16371779-16385229 GCA_027478365.1 Erythroxylum rufum | reverse complement strand
GATTGAAATTAATATCCTCAATAACTATTAGAAAATTATTTCCTATATCTAGTTACATATCCCTTAAATCATCATCCAACCTAACACTTCCAAGTTAAGTTATATCATATTTCAAGTAATTAGCTTTAGCTTCTTACTATTAAACTTGATTTCGGTTCTAAGAGGACCATACAATAGATAACCCTTTTTCCAAACCTTATCTACTCTTCTGTAGAAATCTTTCTTTAATAATATTATGTCTAGATTATTCATTATAGTGTCAAATGTGGACAAAGTGTCGAATTCAATACTAGTCCAATTGCTCGGTAGCTTCTCTTGTTGAAGAGCTATAAGACCTCGTCTTCTTACTTTAAAGTAGCTTTATGAGTGCATAGTATGTGAATCAAGTCCTTCTTAAAAACAATATCTCTATCCTTCTCTTCAAAAATCGAAGTATCTATCCTCATCACTAGTATAACATCTTTGTTTTCCACAACTTTGATCATCATTTTCATTAAGAAACTCCCAAGTAACCTCAATCCCATAAACAATAATTACTCTTTTGGTCTCCTTTGTCCTAAGAACCAAATATCAAATTTTCCTATGGTATAACTATTGCTAAAACCTCTTTGTCATATGAGACTTATTTATACGAAGCGATTCTTAGGAGGCAGTCGAACTGTAACAAGAAATTGATATATCAAGACCAATTATTAAGTAGATGATACATCTAACCATATGATATTGTTAAGTTAAGATGAACTATTAAACAGTTTCTTTTTTTGGAATTATCATTATAGTGATCTTTATAGTTATTATGGCTCATATAAACAAAACTATTTATACATACTAACAAATAATTTATAATATATATGAATATTGTAGTTAATATGAATTACCATATCTATATAGCAATTTCAAGTGCTATATAGATTGAATCTAATTTCAAGTGCTCAACTAAACCAACCAAAAAAAACACTAAAATCAATCGGTAAGCAAATTTAGATTTTTTTGAATGATTTATCTTATATTGAACAAAACCAAACCTTTAGAATCCTTCTTCTTTTTTTTTGGGTTCAATTTATTTTCTAAATAGGATTTAAAAAAAGAAAAAAGAAAACTTGTTGAGTCAATAAGCCAGCGCATATAAAGATAACTTGAAGTCACCATCCAGTTATTGCAAATTACAAAACGAAACGACAATGATTCTAAATAGTAAAAGAACTCATATGTGGCCTGATACAATTGAACAAAAATTAATAACATAAACAACATTAGCATCAAAGCATACTTCGAATAATATCTTATTGCCACAACTATATAAGAATATTGTATAGAACAACTTATGCAAGTATTACACCCATCCCATCGATTAGTTCGTCATTTTCATTCTTGTTTGAACTCATATAATTGATTTCTCAACCATAATCCTAATAAAATAGGTAATGAAATCTGGTTTATGAGAAGAAGCAATAACCTTAATAGCCATAAACATTTAAAATAAGAAGAAAATCATTAAAGAACCCACTCAAAACTTTCGTCGAACACTTCAAAGGCATAATAAATTCATCCCAATTAACTTAAACAAATCATGTCTTTTTCCTTCCTCAATGTTGGCTAGAGAAGACAAACAAACACACATACCGACGAGCAAAAGAAGAATCGATGATAGAGAAACGGGAGGAATCAACGACAGAAAAATGAAAACAAAAACATAGGGGAGAGAGGGGGGGTCTTCAGGTAGGTTAAATGCGTAGAAAAATGACGTCGTTTGATGTTAAACTAAACAATGTCGTTTTCGTTATATTAAAAATGTTGAAGCTGAAAGAAATGATAACGTTTACTCTAAAATTTACCAACGAAAACATTTCCGTTGGCAAACCCAACACGTTTTTACTCTGCCAAGCATTTCAGCCTCCTTTACCGACAAGAATCTTTTACTGTCGTTATATTCCGTCGAAAAATTTGCTGACCGTCGCAAAATGTAATCTTTCTCGTCAATGTTACCTATGAAAAATTATTTTTCGTCGGTAATTTGCTACGGTTTCTCTTCCGTCGGTAATGTTCTATCAGTAATTACTAAATTTCTTGTGTGGTCTTCGATATACAACAACCCTTTTGAATCTAATCTTCAAAGCAATATCAGTAGTTTAAGGTATGAAAATGAATGTAACCAAAATAAAAGGCATGGTATATAGACCAAAACCCACCTACCATGTAAAAAAAAAGAGAAAACCTGACCTGATCTTTTGAACTCCAAAATGTAGAAAGTTGTGAAACCTTACTTGTCTCTCTTTCTTTATCGCTTAGTAATTGGGACGAGGTGCTTTATAAGGATCATATTTTTATCATTTATAAATTATAATATTGATAACCACCAAAACCTGTTAATAACCAACTATGAATCTTTTCGTTTACCATTTTTAACCTAAACAATGGGACTAGAAAACAATACAAAACAATAAAATTACTTGATTACCATATAAGATTATTCTCAATTATGAAAAATAAATGTTAATTCTACATAAATATAATATTTAAGATTTTAGAATTATACGATCTTTTACAATTTAGTTACTTATAAGAGAAAACATTCTTAAATCTATTATAGACTTGAAAATAATGGTAGAATATAAGATTTCTCTCTTTTAATCCCTTTAAGTTTAACCATGTACTTTATGAAGAAAAATTTGGTTAGAAAGATCCAATTCCTAATTGGAGTTTTCTTTATATTAAACTAGGATTAGAAGTTAAATTGGTAAAACAAGAAGTTTAAGGTTTAAAAGATTCAAACATTATTAGATTGTTATAAAAATTGTTAAACATTAAATAAAATTAAAGAATTTAAAATATAATTGAAAGAGATTATTCTTATCTATCAAAGAATTTAAAGTTTAAGTGAAAAAAGCTTATTAAATGAAAAAAAATGATTTATTTTGTTTTATAGTAACTTATTAATTTAAAAAAATTAACTGATTAATTAATAAATTGATCGATTTTTAATACAAAGAGTTATTAAAGTAGATTGAATTAAAAAGTTAAAAATTGAATCACAAAATTGGATAGTTCAAGATTTTTGATTGAACCAATTGAATAGGTTGAATTTTTTATTCAATATTCACGTGATATTATTCATTTTTCTAATTTAACAATAGAACATAATATGCAAATAATAAACTAGAAATTCTTTCTTAAATTGGTCAAATCATAAATAATTATTAAGTAAAAACTAATAAAGATCACAGTGGTTATACATCAATAAATCGACATAATCTCATTGTACTCAATACAATATGTAATGAAAGGAATCATGATGGCCCAACTATAATATCTTTGTTAAAGATAACATCTTGTTATAACAACATAATACACTTATGTGTATACACTAGCTAACATAATGAAACATGATACATTTAAATATCATAAATAGTAAATAAATGAGCTCATAGTGTTCAAAACGCAAAGAATACAAAATGTCATCATAATGCCAATAATAGTTTTCAGTAATCTATATTCTTTAATCATGTTCATTTAGTATCTTTGTTGACAATGCTTTTCCAATGGATTTGCAACCATGAAATTGATACTAATGTGTTGAATTGGAACCTTTTGTTCTTGAAATTTTTCCTTAATGATAAAATACTTCAATTTTATGTGTTTAGCACATCTAAATACCCATAACTTTTAGAAAAGAAGAAAAATGTGGCTTTATGATAATAAATTTTTAATAGCATCATGATGCTATCAACAATTTTAAGTTCTGAAATAAAGTTCCATAATTAGAACATGTGAGCAGTAGCTTCCAAGCATATCACAAACTCAGCTTGCATAGAGGATATGATAATTATAGGCTATTTTACACTTTTCTGTGAGATTATTTCTCCATAAAAAAATTTGCTAAACGTAGATTTTCTTGTATTTGCACATCTAACATAATATGAATATGAATATAAATATCATATTACCTCAAAATGATTAGATCTCTTTAAGTGAGCAAGTGATCTTTTACTCTTTACATGTATCTGAATCCTTTCCTTTCAAATTTCCAATGATCCAATCCTATATTACTTTGATATCTACCTAGCATTTAACCAAAAACTATTATTCGATCTGGTATAAGTTTGAGCATACATCAAATTACTGTCAATAAATGCATACGGAATCTATTCCATTTTTTGTATTCCAATTCACTCTTTTAACATTGAATAAGACTTAGTTTATATCCTTTTCTAATTGGGACAACATTTATAGAATATTTTCTATCTTAAATCTCTTTATAACTTTATTAATATATGCTTTTTAAGATACCCTTAACAATTCTTATCATCTATCATGAAATATTTCTATTCCAATCATATAAATGCCTCACTCATATCTTTCATTTCAAATTTCTTAAAGAGAAAATCCTCAATCTCATGTAATAAGTTAAGATCATTGAAAATAAGCAAAATATCTTCAATATACATAATAAGAATTATAAACTTGCTCCCACTGATCTTCATGTATATACATTGATCAATAATGTTTTCCTTAAGTCTAAAAAAACTAATGGTAACATTGAATTTAAGATACTATTGTTACAAAGTTTAATTAAGTCCGTATATTAACTTCTTAAGTTTGCACGTCATGTGTTTCTTTTCTATAATTACAATACACTCATGTTTCTTCCTTTAAATTCTTATTAAGAATGGAAATTTATGCTTCCATTTAATGGAAATTTGAATAATAATGAGCTACTAATTTTATGATAATTATCAATGAGTCATTTTCAAAAAACAAGAAAAAGGTCTCCTTTTAGTTAACATCATCTTTCTAAGTGAAATCCTTGTAAACAAGTCTAGCTTTATGTCATTTGACAATGCAATTAGAGTCATATTTGAGCAAAGTCCCATTTACACCCAATTCATTACAACCTTCCGAAAATTCAATAAGATCTCATATTTCATTATAACCCATTAGTTTCATATATTTTTTCATAGCATATAAACACTAAGCGAAATTACCACTTTTAATATCTTATGAAAGTCAAAAAGGATCATCATTAGTTCCTCAGTCAAATTTTAACTCTTGTAAATAAACCATATAATCATAAAAAAATAATAGGCTTTCTCCACTTTCTGGACTTTCTTAATACTATCTCATATAGTTCATCTACCACAGGTTCATCGACTGTAGCCTCACTATAGGGTACTTCATCATTCATTTATTATTCTTGTATATTGTCAAAATCTTTAACAAACATGGGAATAACGAATTGGGAAAAAGTTTAAGGTAAAATAATATCCATCCTAACTTCTTGAATTTTAACTTTATGTGGTTCCACACTATTACTAATTTCACCATTTTTTAATAAGCCTTGCATTTTTTAGTTTAAAAAATTCTTATACTATAGTCAAGACAATAAAATATATACCTTTTAGATTTTTCTAGACAATTAATAAAAAAACATTTGTTATTCTTAGGACCAGTTTTTTCCTATGGATTATAAAATTTTACTTCTACTGATAAAATCTAAATATGTATATACCTCAAACTATATTTTCTTGTCCTCCATAATTCATAAGGAATCTTTGAAACTGCCTTACTAGGAATTATGCTTAATAAACATTAGGTAATTTCCAAAGCATATATCCATATGATGAGGAAAGATAAGAATAACTCAATATGCTCTCACCCATATCCATTAAAGTATGCTTATGCCTTTCTGTACCATCGTTATATTTTAGTGTGACGAACATTATGTATTAAGTATGCACATTATGTTTTTTTTTAGAATTTAACAAATAGGTCAAGACATTATCCAATTTCATTTTACCTTCCACAAAATTCACCACCTTTATCAAACCTAACAACTTTCACTTTTTGGTCTAATTATCTTCCTATTGATAAACACGTCTAAGGCATTTACTGATTATGATTCCTCATATAGCAATTAGGCATATCCATAATGTAAAATCATCAATAAAAGTGATAAAATACTTTTTCCTACTAAAAGATGAAACATCAAAAGGCCCATATATATCAAAATATATAAAAGTTTAAGGTGTTGTGTGCTTCTTGTGTTTGTTTTCTTAATTATGTGTCTTATATGTTTTCTCTTAACACCATGCACATATTTACTAAAATAGGTAAAATCTAAATTACAATGATATCATTCTTTACAATCTTTGTATTCTTTCTTTAGATATGTTACTTAGATGTTTATGCCATAAATGAGCTAAACTTTCTTCTATTAAACTATGTTTAATACCAACATTTAATCAAGGTCAATAAAGTCTAAGCAAAAAGATCATCAAACTTTAATTTGTATAGACCATCACAAAACCAATAAAATTGTTAATATTAAATAAAATGCAACATACATTTCAAAACTTAAAGGAATATCCAACTTTATCAAGTTTAGACAAAGAAATTAAACTTTGAGAAACAATAGGAACATAAAGTGTTTGGAAGAGGTATAAATGATGTCTAACACCAAAATTCAAATGATAAGTTCTAATGGCTTCAACTTAAGCTTTGATTTAATTACCCATAAATATAAAATTTTCATTTGAGTTTATGGTTTAGGTTATAAGGAATCTTTGCATCATATTTAAGACATAAATGGTAAACCCAGAATCAATCCATCAGGTATTAAAAGGAAACTTGTAAATTTTGATTCAAAATGTACAAAAACACTATACTTACCTTTCTTTTTAAAATCATGCCTTATTTTTCAAGATGTCTTTTTGATAGTGTCCAACCTTTCCATAAAAAGGACAATTACTATTCTTTTGTTCCTTCTTATGGATTTAGGCAGATGAAGCATTAATATTTATTAATTCCTTATTTCCTTTTTCATTATTCTTTATGGGTTCCTTTTAGCTTCTACTAACCTATGAGATTAATTGAGTAAATTCTTTCCTTCTTAAATCTTGATTCCTTTTTAATGAACATGCTTTATGTTTTTTCATATTATATTTGCCATTTATGGTGTTGTAACTTATTTGGAATGTACCATACTGATAGGTAAGGAATTTATGATAAATTGTACAAGAAAACTTGCACTCACTTACAATCTCATAGATCTCAATCTTATTGTTATATTTATCATTTCAGTGATATATTAATGTATGTTACAACAACCAGTAAACTTCATAGAAGATAACGTATTCATCAGTATATTAATAACTGACTTATCAATTGTGTCAGATTGAAACATAGTTTAAACAAACTCTACTATCATTTTTAGGAGCCGTTGACTTAGTATTATTTGTTATGTTCGTCCGTATGAGTATTAAGCTTAGTCCATTTGATCTTTTCCAAGCCTTATAGAAAGAACTTTATTCGTCACTGCTAATGTTCGTTATAATAATGGGCTTAACAATTAAAAGTGTTAAATCAAGATGTAAAACATCTAAGTGAAACTGAAGTTATTCAAATTATTCAAGAAACCTATTGAACTTCGCAATATATGAAGCTTGGGAATGAAGAGAAATAGACAAGAATTATGTAAAACATTGATTAATGTTCATAACTTAATGCCCTGAACCATAAATAAAACATAAAATATAAATTCAAGATACATTCATATACGCAATAAATATACAATAAAGTTCTCCTTTGACTAGTCGAACAATATACATCAATAAATATAGTTGATGCCCTTTGTATCTATCATGTAATTGGCAATCAAGTACACTTTAATTAGACATGCTTACAATCTTTGTGTATCTAAACACATATATTCAAAATATCAATTAAATATGATCACATTTATAGTAATAAAATGAATAATTGATGTTTATGATCCAAACAATACTAAAGATCAATTAGAAAAGTGCACATATTGTTCTTATAGTATAATCTAGTAAATACAAGTACTGTTTTCATGAATACTATAAGTATTAGTAGTAACTATTTTTTTTATTATCTAATCTAGTAAAATGAATGACTGATTTAAAAGAAGTGGTTAATTAAACTAAAATTACAAATTAAAGCAAATAACAAGATAAAATAATCAAAATATAATCAAGATATTGATTTAGAATCTCCTTGAATCTTTTATGTTTAAATTTATCTTGATTCAATTATTAATCCTAGTTTTTTTTAGACAGGTAGCAATTTCAAAGTTATAACCACATTCTTTCTTGAGAAGTATAGCTTCTACCATTAAGTTAAATTAGTGGAATCTCTTTATAATTAAAACCCTTAATAATGTATTAATTTATTCTATGAATTTCCTGGGTTAGATTTAACTATAATCTAGAAGATTTATACAATCATTTTTTTTATTCCATATAATTCTTATTATTCATACTAAGATCTATTTTTATATATGATTTCCAAGCTCTATATATGAAATAACAAATTTTATTTTTAACTCAAGAAGTAATCATGAATAATTCATACAAAGCTTAGGTCTTTCATTAAATCAAAGATTCAATCTAAACAAATAGTTCGAGAAGTCATCTCACCTAGATCTACTAAAGTTTTAGTTTATACTAAGATAAAGAAATTTAACAAAAATCAAGAAATGAAACAAAGTAAAAGAACTTATTCTCATAGATCTTGAATTCTTGAAGTTTTTCAATTGAATCTTAATGAAAATTCCTTCCTTCTCTCTAAAGCTTTTCTTTTCTATCTCAAAATGCTCCAGTTTGACTCTCTGTCATAATGTTGATGTCATAACAATCTTCTTCTCTTTTATTCTTCAAAAAACACTAAAAATTTGAAACATCATTGTCAATGCACTTCCGAGTTACACTTATATTACTTAACTACTCGACAGTCAAACCTTAAATCAAAATATAGATTGGCCACGATTCTGTGTTTTGAAACCATCATGCCAAAACTGCTCCAGTATTCCTCAAATTTGCTTGAATTCATTTCTTTTTTATTGAGAAGGTAAATTAAGTGTTGGAAATAAAATATAAGCTAAGCCAAATATTAAATCCTATAAAAATATCAACATGTAAACAAAATACTCTTAAAATCGTGACAAAAACATAGTGTAATTAGTACTTATCACTAATCAATGTTTATGTGATCCTCAAATATTTTACAATCAATGAAATTTAATATACCCATTAGAAAAAGTATGTATATTATCATGTATTCTTAATAATGAATTTTATTTAATATGATATTTATGAAAACATTTTAATTTGACCACTTTAGTGACTAACAAATTATTAGACATCTAATTAAATATAATATCAATCAATTTGATATACATTAGACAAGGTTTGATCAATTATAGAGAGCTAAATAGTAGCTTTACGTTCATTAAAAGACTTGAAAGCAATGAGGAGAGCACACTTGTATTTTAGTCCGTGTTGAAGACACGGGCCCTTATACGGGCAAGATGAAAGCAAAACTCACGTGCTTAACAAAGGATTTCATAATTTTGTCCATTGTTGGACATAGCTTGGGATATGACCATGTCCTAACCCGTACTCTTTTTTTTAATTTTAAAACTGGCTTCGAGTGATGAATACCATGTAAAAGAGTGTTTATCTCTCTATTATTTTGGCATATTAGAGTGTTTCAATAACTTAAATGGATTCATCAAATCAAGAGCCAACAAAGGTCTTAATCATGCAATAGAAGAAAAAACAACAATCATTAATACCATATATAAATACATTCTTAGTTATACAAATCAAACCATAATTATGCATAAATATAACGTCTAAAATTTTAGAATTATATGTTCTCACAATTCAATTGTTTACAAGAGAAGAAAAAGAAAAGTCAGTCAACTATATAATTTGCTGGATGATAAGCCGATAGATTATCACTACTCTGTTGGTGGATATGGAGTTAAGGACCCTTAAGCTTTAAGGTTGGAAGCGGGGCTGAAGCATGGTTTAAGGATAAAACAAAATCAAGTCTGAACTTCATGGCGATGTCATGCACACTGAACATGCCAGTGGGAGTGTCCATCTGGAACGATTAATCAGCAGTACTTGATTGACTGAGTCACTTCGTTAAGCAAACCTTTTTCCTGTCTTCCATTGGCTGTTATCATCATGCGATGGGGTCAATATATGATGCCATAAATTGGGTGGTGTGGATTTCTTCTCATATTTGTTTGCATAGTTAACTAATTTATGCAGGAAGGCACGTTCTGATTTAAAACGGAGACATATTTATCCAGTTTAATTTGAATCCTTTTATAATATTAGGAGATAGTATGATACAGTATATCGCGCACGGACAAACGTTTTGAGATGTGAATTGCAGGTCTTACTCCAGGCGATTAACGTTGATAATGATATAACTGCAGTAATTACAAGTCCTAATCGATAAGTCTCACTATAAGTGATTTAACAATTTTGAGTGGATGTTATTGTTCATCTCGCAAGCCAACAGCATGTGTTAGGTCTCTTTCTGTTATAATCACCATATTATGCTTGGAGAAAAAGGAATTGTCCTTTCTCTCACGGTTCGCAGGACTGACTTGATTGAAGAAGTTATATGGAACCTGCACGGTTTCTGGGTGGGTTGGCTCAGCTAAATTGTAGGGGCACACAAGTTGGGTTGATGTACAGATGTGTGTACCAGCAATTTCCCCTGTTGAACACTGTTCTCTACTATGCTATAATTAATACGTTATCTTAAATACTTATAGGCTTAATTTCTATACCACATATAGAACCATGAGCCAAACTTGTGGAATACAACTTGTCGGAAGAACCATAAAGAAAATGTTGACTATGTCTCCCCAGAACTCAACCTGTAACATGTTCTGGTTTGCTTCTGCTCCTTTGACAATTGTTTGCGCGTTCGGCGCCAACGCTGATGATGAATTTGGGTTTCACTTGACTTTAATTTCTTTGTGTTATTCCACATTTTGAATGCAAGAGATGTTTGCTTTCGAAGGAATGCGGGTCAGCGTCATCAAATAGGCTCGAGAGTCCTATAAGTTTTCATGGATTGAACCAGTCTCGTTAGGGCACCTGTTTAAGCTTCAATGATTTGAACGAGGAGATGAGGCAAGTCCCAAGGCCAAGGTCGATATCTTTAGGCAAAGTTAAAACTTTTTGCCTAATCATATGCAAGTTCCACGTCCGCGTATTATTAAAATTAGGCTTGTATCAATTATTATCAAAATGATTAAAATTAATCATATAAATAATTGACTTTATTATTTATAAATCTTTTAACAATTTCATGTTTAGTCAATATGAGATACTCTAACACTTCCTCTCAAGTATAATTGCGACTAGATATTCAGTTGTCACTTGAAATAAACGTAGTGATAATTAGAACAGACTGCTAAGATTGGACATCCAGACGAACAACTATTAGCTCTGATATTATATTAAAATTTTTAATATTGATAGAGTATAGAATTCATTAACAAGAATTAAGCTTAAGTTAATCATTGCCAAAATGACTAGAACTAGTCATTTGGATAATTGACTCTTACCATTTATAAACCCTTTAACATTTTCATATTTAGTCAATATGGGATACTCTAACACTTTCTCTCAAGTGCAATTGGGACTGGACATCAAGATGAACAATCGAGAAATTAATAATTCAGATCAAACCTGCTCTGATATTATATTAAAATTGGGCTTGGGTTAATTATTGTCAAAATGACTAGAACTAGTCATTAATAATTGACCCTTACTATTTATAAACTCTTTAAAATTTTTATATTTAGTCAATATAGAATACTGTAACCCATGCCAAACTTTGATCAAACGTATGTAGACATTTTTATAATAAATTCTCATGGCGCTCAGTATAGAAACAAAACCTGTTCTATGGACAAATAAGCACGATGAAGAATAGATATAACTCACTTCCCATTAAAAAACCAGGAAATGTTTGAAGGCTCTGAGACGGGCTGAACAATCTGTATCGAGGGTAGCTTCGACTAGTCTTGTCTGCCTGTCTGATTGTTGCAATCTGGTTCTGAAAATATGATCTTAGCATCAATCTGATTCTGAATCTTCAGGCGACACGATACCGCAAAATAGCCAAATGTTTTTACTATCAAACCTTACTTCTCAAAAAAAAAAAGACCTTTCAAGCTCTCGCCACGAAAGTTTCCTATTAATTGAAGCATAAATGGATTTCCCTTGACCACAAAAAAAAAAAATAAAAAACTGACCTTTCAAGCTCCCGTCAAGAAAGTTTCCTATTAATTGAAGCATAAATGGATTTCCGTTGACCACAAAAAAATTTTAAATTAAGAAGTAATTGAATTAGTTCTGATGGAAATTTCTCTACTCGCATTAAGGTTTTAAATTACAGATGAGGAATTGCACAGCAATTATGACATTGCCGATAATGCTGACACAATTGAGAGTAATTTAGATACAATTCCGAACAAATTGTAATAACTAAGCTAACTACAACCGCAATATTGTAGCTATTGGCCATTTCTTTATAAAAGCTATTAAAATGCTCATGTCAAAGTTTCAAGAACAGTTTGAATACTCAGTTAATCCACTGTTGTTTGTCTCTCAAAGTTTAAGACTTGCAGAAATCAACTATGAGCTTTGAACCCAAAGCATCAACTTCACAAACTGACCAGGCTGAAACTTATGTTTCACAATCCACAGCAAACCTTAAACAAAAGTTGCCCCCTAACAACCAACGAAAACCTAAATTATAAGCTGTGAAGAGTCTCTTAATGCAAGGCAACACATTCGAGAAGAAAATAAAGGTCGAATATAATTTAACTGCTCAAACCTGATGTTCGGGTCCTAAGAGATGAAAGATCCCCAGTGGTTGGATTTGAATGGTTAGTACACTGCTCCTTGGACCTTAATTGTTCTCTGCTAAATACATTAATTCAATCTGGACTTCTCGGTTCCATTCATAAAAATAATAGGCCTGCATATACATCAAACTTAACTGCTAAAGTCCCAGCAAAAAAAACAGGGAAATATAAATGCTGCTCAAAAGATCATTACCTGTATTGGTTGTCGCTTCAGCAACTTGCCCTAAAACCTGTCCTGAATCATGACTAGACATGAAAAATCTCTAAAAGATTTTGGAAACTTATCACCCTTGGATCATATTCAACATGAACACCATTCAAAGCACATTACCAAACAAGTTCCATAAACTAATTTTATGAATCTAACCATGTGACAAGGCTACGTGTGCAAAGATAAGAAACCATATTAACTAATAAGCACTCGTATATAATCCGACAGTAGTATATAATCAATCAGTTGATTAAAATTTTTAATGTTTTGAAAATAGGATCCAAAATTTCAGTAAGACAACATGTTCAATGTTTAAAAGATTAAAATGATACTAGACCGTTATAAAGTCGGTTAAAAATTGAATAAAATTTTAAAATTCGAAATATAATTACAAGGGACTGTAATTACTCGTTGAAAACTTTGAAGTTTAATTAAAGAATAAAATATTTTAAATTTTTATTAATTTTTATTTATAAAATTAATTAATTTATGAAATTGATCGATTAATTAATAAACTGATCAGTTTTTAACAATAA
>JANIHZ010000210.1:16357088-16371679 GCA_027478365.1 Erythroxylum rufum | reverse complement strand
CAATACATACATTCACAAAAACCCATTTCATGCATTAACCTCAAAATATCATTTCAAATCACGAATTTTCATTTTTTTCTTTGCACAAGAATAACTCACCACCATTCCAATCTTCCAAGAAAAGATTCGGGGTCCAACATAATCACTCTTTCAATTTAAAAACCATTTTAAAATCTTTAGTTCACACTAAACAATTTCAAATCATGTAAAACAATTCAAATCATATAAAACAATTTCAAATCAAAGCAAGTCGTTCATTTAAAACCATACATTTTCATTTAAATAATGCATGTTCGTTTCGTAATTTAGAACTACCCATTTCATGTTCAGGATAACCCTAAACCAGTCGCTTTGATACCATAAGTGTTGGGCACCCCGCCCTCACAAGTCACGAGCCCGACGTTCTAAGTGACATCCAATCGTGCATCCTACAAGGGTGGCGTGCCACACCAGTTAGTCACCATAATCAAACTCATTTCTCCTCTTTTAGAACAAATTTTGGGAAACCTCAAACATGAATTACAATTTGACTTCTTCAGAAAATTTGCTCCATACTGTCTTAAGTTTCTAATGATACCAAAATCATTCAATTTGGTTCAGAATCTGAAAGTTATACCCTAAACATTTTCAGACTGTTATTAAACTGAAACAGTACACTATACTCAACTTCCATCCAGAAATTGAAAGTCTTAGAGACTGAATTAAAATTCAATTTCTTTAGATAATTTGTATCTATATGTCTCTATTTTATTTAGAAACAAGATTCATATCATTTAAAGCTCTACAGATTAAGTTATCTTTAAAATACCGAAGTATGTTCAGTAAAATATTCAATTCATACTCTTCCAACCAATACTAATACTTTGATTCAATCAATCTTTTACAAATCAATACCAAAAGCTATTAACTTTTATGGAGGGATAAAATGTGTTAGAAATCTATTGGTTCAAAAATCAGGTTATTTGGAGGTTGGATGACAAAGTTAGGGCCAAATGAGTCAAAGGTTTTTAGGTCTGGGAACACCTCATTGTGATCGCAACTTGAGAGCGATGTCGGGACGATCACGATGTGACTTGCGCGAAAATCCCACAGAATCGCGATCGGGACTTCCGCCTTTTTCCTTTTCTTCCTCTGACCTATTTTGGTAAAAGGGGCATAACTTTCACTAGAGATGTCGGATTTTGGTAAAAAGGGCACAACTTTTAAGAAGACCCTAAAAAGATATTTTGCCTCTAAAAAGGTCAAATTTTCAAATCAATGTAGCTATCCCGAATGTCCATCCTATACAGCATCACAAACTTCTAATGATCATATCTCTCAACCCCGATATCCAAAAATTTCACACAATATAGTGTTAAAAAGCTAGAAAGATAAACTACAACTTCCAAGAAGATAACTCTGGCTAATTCAGCCTAGATTAATACAGTTATTTCCCTGAAGTCAGAATACAAATTTTTGCCCCTATGGAAAACTTGAAACTGTAATGTACAATTTGGAAATGTCATGGGCAAAACATAATCATATCTCATTGACTTCAAAAGACAAGAGTTTTACAAAGCTTTAATGGGCATTTCAGGTTACAATACATCAATATCTCAAAATCCCAAAATATAAAAGATACATGAACAATAATTTGCTCAAAATGTGACTAAAGCCTTGTGTTTTCCAAATCTATCTTAAAGTACAAAAAGATGCATAATCTGAGTGATGCCTTGACTCTTGGTTACTTGATCTATGCTTTTCACCTGAAGATGGGACGGAAATGGAGGGGTGAGCTTAAATCTCATGGGTAACAGTTTATAACGAAAAAATAAGCAGAACCTTTGAAATGTTCATTTATCAATATAAAGTTTTAATTAAAGTCATAAAAATGTATCGTTCTCAAATTCTTAACAAAGATTCACAAACTACAAATCATGTATGCATCAAACTTGTTGATATATCATAAGCACATAAGCACATCAAAATAGTTTGGGTAGATCCATAAACATGACGAACTACACATTTCCACATAATGGTCCTGTGTAGTTGTAAACTTGGCGTACTATCGCAATCCCATATAGTGGTTTTATGTAGACGTAAAAATGAGGGAGTCCATAAAGGAGCTCCGTGCTACTAGCGGGCAGGTGGGAGAAGCTTTTAACTTGGTCAACGTGCATGTGACATACTTAAATGGACTACACCAAACCACATAACATGTAATTTATGAATTGAAAACAGTTTGCCCAAATGGCACATTTTGGAAACTTGTTTTTCATAAACATGAGATATTTCGAAAACCATTTCCGAAACATGATTTCATAAACATGTTATCTTTTCAAAAAAAAACATTTTTAAAGTCTTTTCATAAATCATCAATACAATTCATATATCAAACATATAGCAATTTCTCAATTCATTCAAGAAGCAATAAATGCGACATTTATGATGCAATTAAAATCATTAAACTTCCTTGATTTAAAGAACACATTAGTGGCTTATTTACCCTATTATAAACATGTACCCACCTTGAATTCCTTGCTTAAGAAATTGGCTTAAGGATGTCTTTCCTCTTGCCTCTCTTGATCCCCTTCTTGATTTCCTTCATAAATGACAAAATTCCTATTCAATAGGAATTCAAAACCCTTAAGAAAATACATTCACTAAATTGATCCTAGAATACTTAAGCCCATGCATTTCCTAAGCTTCATGAACCAAAACCCTTCTATAAATTAAAAGGATAAAAATCAAACTTACCTTGAATCTTCACCAATTTATGAGATTATTGGCTCAAATGGAAGCTCTTCTCTTCCTCTACCTTTTTCCTTTCTTGAGCCACCTCAAAACCTCTCTTTAAAACTAAGAGATGATGAAACCTAGTTCAAAACTCCATTCTTATCTCTACTTCACCGAAACCTCTCTTCCTCTCTTCTTCCCTTCTTATTTCCATTTTTCTCTTCTTTAGGAAGAAGAAAACACTTCTGTCTTCCCATTTTACCCTTAATGATTGAGAAAAGTCCACCTTGCCTTTCCTTTAATGCCTTATGGTTTTTAACCTTAAGTGAACTACCAAAAATGCCCCTTTATGCGTTCTTACCACTTTTAATTCAACTAACACATGAAATAAATTCTACTAACATAGACATAAAAAAAAATTTAACTCCCAAAAATTCACCTATCCAAACCTCATAATTATTTAAATCATGCTTAAATAAAGAAAAAAATTTAAGGGCCAACATTCCTCCCCCTCTTAAAAGAATTTCATCCTCGAAATTCTTACCCGAGTCATTGAAGAGGTATGGATACTCCTCCTTCATGGCTTCTAAGGTCTCCCACATGGCTTTTTCTATAGAATGGTTTCTCCATAGGACTTTTACTAGTTGCACTATCTTGTTCCTAAAGATCTTTTCCTCATTGTCCAAAATCTCCACTAGAGTCTCCTCATAAGACAAATCATCTCTCAACTGAACCTCAACGGTTTGAATGATATGAGAGGGATCTGATCAATATCTCCTCAGCTTGGAAACATGAAAGACATCATGAACCTGTGATAATTCCAGTGGCAGCGCCAACCTATAGGCTAGTGGTCCAATCCTCTCAAGAATTTCATAAGGATCCACATATCTTGATCTCAACTTGCCCTTCTTGCCAAATCTCATGACTCCTTTCCAATGAGATATCTTAAGGAAGACTTTCTCACCGACTTCATATTCTATTTCCTATAGGCGTGCGTAATTAAAGTTTTTCATTCTATCCTGAGCGCCACTTTAAGCCTCTCCTTAACTAACTTAACCTTGTTGACTATGATCTAAATCAATTCTGGTCCTATTAGTTTCCTTTCTCCTTCTTCATCCCAACATACAGGAGTTCTACATCTCCTCCCATACAATGCTTTATAAGGAGCCATCTGAATGCTTGAATGGTACGAATTATTGTAAGCAAATTTGACCAATGAAAAATTGTAACATCCCGTTCTCATACTAAGGGGGTAGAACCCTAGATTTCTGTAATTGAGAAAACAGCAATGAGAGATTGGAAAAAAGCATTTTCATGCTCATGCATATTGTCAACATACACACATTTGAATTTGAATTTTTGCACACATTAAAATGACTGTACATGCATTCATTGACATTCCGAGTATAATTGAATTGTAATGTGATTATATTGAGAATTGTGGTTTTTATATGTTGAAAAGTGATTTGGAGAGTGTATATTTCGATTTAGAATTTTTGGTAAATTTTAGGAAAAAATCCTAAATTTTTAGTAATTTTTGGACTAGGAATAATGCCAAGTGGCAAGACAATTCATAAATAGTAGTTGAAATTATTGTCCAATGGCAATGGAAATTTTGATAAATGACTTTAGGATTTATTGATAAGTGCCATTGAAAATTGGGAGATAATTGGAGTAGAAATTGAAGTTGATTGGACTAGTTAAATGAAAGAACCTAGCCTAATGCTTTAGAAATGGGACATGTGGCAAGTGACAAGTGTCACTTGCCCAACCATGTCTTAAATTATTATTATTTTAATTAAAAGACCCCCCTTTTTGTTGGCTTTCATGATGCTTCTCTCTAAAAAGGTGTATTGGTGTTTTGCTTTTGTTCTTCCCTTCATTTTCGTAGCTTCTCTTCTCTTCTTCATGAGTTTTAATTCTTCAAATCTCCATTCACGTTGAATCTAACCCTCTCATCTTTCATGCTACTCTTTCACCTTGCTTTCTCTTTCATTCTCACCAAAAACCCAAACCTTCTAACCTCAAGATTATGATGAACGTGGGTTGTTGGTCAAGTTAGGGATTTTTTATTTTCTTGAAGAGTTTGAAGAATTGGAAGCTAAATTAAGATTAAAGTCTGCATTCAGACATTTCCAGATCATGGAAGCTAATGCTAATATGGAGCGTACTGTGAGTAGACCGAGATGGTCTTACTTTATTGTTTGTTTTGTTTAAGTTATGAATTGAATGATTATGCAATGTGAATGTGTTGGTTTCGGACAATATATGTCTGAGGAGTTTGACAAATGTGAGAACATCGAAATGCTCCTTGTATGTGAAATGGATTGAAATAAGTGTACATAATTTGAATTGTTAAATTTCGGACCACGTTCTGATGATAAACGTGTTCTAGATGTGCATTTGCATATGAATGAAAATGTGATTCTCAACTTTAATGTTGAATGCCAAACTAAGATCCGATGATATGTGAATGTGATTGAATGAGAATATGAAAATGTGATTCATGCATTCCATTTCATGAATGCATGAAAGATAAAGGCAGTTGTAACTAGAATAGCCATAGAAAAAGAGCTTAAAGCTTAGATTGTGAAAAAGAGCCTAGAGCCCAGAAAGTGATTAAGAGCCAAAGGCTCACTCTGTAAAATGAGCCCGGTATCCCCAATAGAGAGGAGATAGTTATCAATAAGCCCGGTATCCACAATGGATACAGGATAGATAGGAACTCGGTCACAACAAAGCAACAAATGGAAAGTGAGTGTCATGTGCACTGCATAAACATGATATGAATGATTATAATGTGTTGAATGTAAAATGTGAAACGATAGATCACGTGTATGTTATTTAATATGATTATCAAATAAATGATGTGAATTATGTGTTATGTGACCGAGTGAGCCATCAATGATGGTCACTCACTGAGTTCGCAATACTCACCCAAAATTTGTAACTATTTTTCAGGCTCAGATGAGTACCCCGTTAGACAAATGGGAGTATACTTACTGCATTCAAGCAAGAGATAGAGGTCGGGATTAGTTGACGTCTGCATTTATACTTTCTTATTTATGTATTCCACAAGTTTTGTATAATGTGTATTTGAATGTGCTTCTACATGTAATAACTTTCCATATTGGAAAGGTTTGTAAATGAGAATGAATTGGAGGGTAGCATTAACAAATGTGATTTTTATGTTATGAAAGAAAAGATTGGACCCGATTTTGATTACTGATTTCTGCATATGCTTATATTGTTAAAAAAATATTTGTACTGAGAGTTTGAGCGTTTGATCGTTCTAGCATGCCACCTTCGTGGGGCCCGAACCCGGACATCACTCAGGATTTTGGGTACATGTCTGGCAAGCGTGGGGTGTTATAATGTGGTATTAGAGCCCAGATTTAGTCTCTTAGATGGCATCTTTTGAAATATGTGTCAAGTACATGCATTTTAGACATGTCTGAACATGCAGCAGCAACTGAACTCCAGTCTGAGTTACATTCATACGAGTCACACGCATGAACATTAGAGTTTGAGCGGATAATAATAGTGAAGAGAATGATGATCTGTTAGAATGTGAGAAAAAGAAAGTTTGTGGATATCTAGAAAGGGTAATGGTATATGGTTCAATATGATAGATAGAGATTCACTACTTTGGTATTGGTTGATGTATTATTGAATATCACGTCAATATTGTATTTTGGTGAATGTCCTCGAATGTGATATAGATGTGAATACACTAGAATGGATTGTTTAAGGAAAATAGGGATATAAGTAGGAATGATGGGATTAGAGTATACAAACAAAATATATTGAGAAAACAAAAATATATATTATGATCTTAAGAAACTGAATTTGGAATTGAACTAGTTGTTGATTAATGTGACAAGAGCTATGATCCTCCATAAGAATATATTAGTGGAAATGGAGATCATAATTTCAAGATGATTATACATCTATAACTCCAAATGGATTGCAAATATATATATGTAAGATGAATAAATGATAATAGGAAAATGAGATAGAAATGAGGAAAGAGTAAAGGGGGAATGAAATAGTCATAAATGACTTTATAAGAGATGAATGATATGCAGTAAGGAGAAAGTTAGAAATGCATATAAGAGAGGATTTTATGTATGAATGAGATAAAGAAAAAGATGACAAATCAAATAAGAAGAATTGATGCACTTGATATGGTAGTTGACTCATTATGAAAAAGGTAGCCTCGGAAGAGGTAAATTTTGAAAAATTGGAGTAAAATTTGTGTTAGTATGTTTGATAATGAGAGGAGGAAAGTGTAGGGCACGATAGTAGCCTAACAAAAAAAATAGGTTTCTGTCACGATCGTGTTGGGATACCCCAATCATGGACAGGAACAAAGATAGAAATGTTGTTTGCAATCAATTGGAATTCAAGTATCATTAGCGAATGTTATTAATTGGTGAATGATCATAAATACATCTCTAGATAAGATGTAATGATTTTGATGGTATATACCAAGGTATTAGAGTAAATGAATTTGCTTAATGCCTTACTGAGCCTTATTATAAAGGATGTTTTGATCATATAAGTTATGGCAGAAATTGATCTTCTTGAGGTACTAAGAATGATTGATAAGTAATCATGGAAAATAGTTGATTGATAAGGATATCAAGAGCAGTATCAAGGATAGTACCAAGAAATCTTCTTTAAAAGAAGAATTTCACTGAGATAGGTTCAGTAAACCAGATGATTCAATTTAAGAATGATCAATAAAGGAACAAATCATAAATGAATAATTGATGAGTCAAAAGTGAATATTGGAGTCATATCCCTAACGAAGACTCAAGCATAAGAAGTAGAAAATGCTAATATGAGTGTACGCATTTTGTTTGATATAAAATATCCAACTACGTGAGTAGATTTTTAGAATTTGAGGTAACACTATTGTTAAGGTAAGGAGAACTTAGGTCCGCGTCACAGAGATGTTTGGGAGATACAAATTATATCTGATGAATGTGTTAACAACACAGGAAGTTAAGCTTGCAAATAAATTGAAATGTATGAAGAAACTGGTATGAATGAGTAGACATTAGAATAAGTCAATGTGAAATCTGAGGAAATCTAAAGAATGGAGAGAATTATTCGAGAAAAATAAGTCAATTAGGAAATTGAAAATAACATGAGATAATATTACCTCATCGAGGAACTAGTGACTTAAGGAATTATGAGAACTAATCAAGGGCATATGGAGTTTTGGCAATATTTGTTTGAATTAACAAATTCCCTTAATAGTATTATGGTATTGAAAATTAAAGTGATCCAAGAAAAATTGTATCAATTAATGACTATGATCATAGATGGTATTTTGAATGGATTTGAAAAAGTGAGATGAATATTTTGAATACTTAAGGTAAATATTACATATCATAAAGGTTGAAACCATTATATGCTAAGTTCACTGACAATGAATCTTAGTTTGATTGAATAAAATGTTGGGTCATATAGTAACTAAACATGGCGTATTGGGGGACCCAAGGAAATAGAGGTAATGAAGAAGTAAGAAACTATAAGGAATATATAAGAGATCCAAAATTTTGTAGAATTAGCTAGAAATTGGATACCAACAGAGACTGTTAGGGAATTTTTACTGACCTTAGTCCTTTGACAAAAATGTTTGAGGGAAGAATGTGTAAACTGTATGAGTGATGAATGTAAAAAGAATTAAGGAATTATAACATCGATGTTAATTATATCGCTTCGATTTTGAGATTTTTATTGTATATAATGAAGTTTCACATCAGAAATTAAGATGAAATCTAATGCAGCATAATCAAGTGAATTCTTATGCATAGAGACAACTTAAGCCTCATTAACTAATTATTGATACATGATTTAGAAACTTGTTATTACAGTAACTGGTTTGAGAGTTTGGAGACATTATATGTACCAAGACATTTATGATTTTCTACCGATCTTTTAAATTTGAGCCAATTATTGAGTTTGGAAGAATTAAATACAAGACTGAGACAATGAATAGAGTTACTGGAAGATTTTGATGTACAAATGAGTATCTCCCAGTAAAGCTAATGTTGTAATTTGATGCATTGAACAGAAAATTCAATAACAGTGTATCACAAATTCAGATTTTAAGGTTACCAAACCTAATGCAATAAAAAGAATAGAATGTCGAGTTGAATTATGGGGGCAAAATAAAGTATTATTAGCTACATTGAAATTTAAATTTTGTTTGTATGGAAAGATTAGAAAAGCCCAAATTGAGGATCCAGAATTGAATATGAATTTTAAGTTCGAATAGGAAAAATGTTACTTTGTGATTGAAATGAAAAGGATGTGTACCTGATAAAGATGATTAGGCAATGATGTGGTTAGAGAGAGGGTGAGTAACAACCTAAGCTATACGTCCAAATAGGAATGCGTCGAAACCACATTTAGTGGCTAAGAATGTATAACCAAGTAACTAAATGCTTTAATTTCCAATAGTTTTAAATGTTGAGGATATGTTTCGAGCCGATATCTTGGAGTTCATAGTAACAAGAGGTCAATGTATAGTTCTAAATGACTTTAAGCATAATAATAATTATTATAGTGATATCATTATAATATTGTATGAGGCGTTATACGACAAAATGGGTCGTTTGTCCTTACATTGGAATGAAAAAGGCTAGAATAGACTTGAGATACTGTTAGTGAGTGAAATGAATCTGTAATAGAAATTAAGTGGCTTATGAAAGATGAATGAATTTGATGGATCAACATCGAGGTTATGGAATATAGTGAAATATGCATAAGAATGGAGTGTATTAACATTGAAGTGATGTGAATTATTAAAGGAAAGATGAAATGTCTCTGAGAGTATCACCTTGCCAAGGTGTGCTCAGGTTAGGAAAAATGATAAGCTAAGCCTAATATGAAATGGTTTGTACGGAATTATTATGAGTTAGTATTACCAATGAAAGATGTTTCAAATTCACATAGTGTTATATGGATATGTTTAGGAAATATCATTATGATCCGATATATGTGTTATTGATATCGGAAATGAAAATTTGGATAATCTGGGATATATTGAGAAACCAGTTAAGATAGTGAATGATTAAATAAGTGGTTGAAATACTTAGTGAGTCTATGGACTAAGGTCATTTGGAAGAGATTATTCGAGTAATGAAGTTAAACGGGAAACGGAGGAGTTTATAAGGAAACAATACCCCTGCCTTTTTTATTAATCAGATAAGAATTTCGATGACAAAATTTATTAAGGGGGGAGAATTATAACATCCTGTTCTCATACTAAGGGTTAGAACCCTAAAATCCGGTGCATGTGAGATCAATGAGAGATTAAGAAAAATGCATTTTTTCATGCTCATGCATACTGTTAGGATACACACATGTGAATTTGAATTTTTACATATATTAAAATGACTGTACATGCATTCATTGACATTCCAGGTATAATTGAATTGTAATGTGATATTATTGAGAATTGGGGTTTAGTTGTATTGAAAATTAAGTTAGGGTGTATATTTACTGATTTAAAATTTTTGGTGAAATTTATGAAATTTCTAAAAATTTTAAGGGTATATTGGACTAGGAAAAATGTCAAGTGGCAGAATAATTGATGTATAGTGGTATCAATAAATGTTAGATGGCAGTAGAAATTTTAATATGTGACATTAAGATTCAATGTCAAGTGTCAATGAAAATTTGGGAGAAAATTGTAGACAAATGGACTAGTATATTAAAAGACCAAGAAGGGACCATGAGAACGTGATATCTCACTTGCCACACCACTTGTTTTAAATCACAATATTCATTAAGTGAAAGACCCATCTCATTTCTCCATCTTTGGTCTTTCACTTGTTATTATCTCTTATTTTTGTTAACTTCATTTCTCCATCTTCTCCATTCTTCTTCTTCACTCACGATGCTTTCTTCTCCAAGACATAAGGTCGAATCTTTCTTCCCTCCATCACTAGCCACTTAAATACTTTACTATCTCCACCTTGCTACTAAAAGACCCAACCTATTCCTCCATGAAAGTTAATGATTGTGGAGATGAAAGAGTTAGGGTTTAATGGTGATTTTTGAAGATTGGGAGCTAAACAAGTAAGTATAAGCATTAACCCTTCTTGATTTGTTGAATGAAGCATATTTAGTGATGATTAGAAGTGAAAATGAAGTTGAATATGTGTAGGAAGTTGTTAATGAAGGATATAGGCAAATGTTCTCTTTTGGGATAAATTGATGATCAAAGATAGATTATGAAATGGTTTGTGAATGATATTGAGTTGACATGAAGTTGAAATTAAGTAAAAAAGATGGTTTATGTTCAAGATGGGTTATATGTGAAAGGTGGGAGGTTAAAATCTGGAAAAAAAATAGGAAGACGAGTCGAGTTTCTACGGAAGTTCACCGCGGCCAATATTGAAAAAAATCAAAGTTCGCCGCGACCACCTTTTTCCTTCATAGCTTGAACATGCTTTGGTATTTTAGGCATAACATTTTCTGTAGTTATCCAAATGGAGTGATTTTTGATTTGGAGTAAACTAGAGATATAGAAATACAAATTTTCGGAAGAAATAGAGTCTAAATTCAGTCTCTAAGAATTTAAATTTTTGGATGGAAGTTGAGCAAAAAATGTTGTTTTGGTGTAAGAATAGTCCAAAAATGTTTGGAGTATAACTTTCAGATTACTGAACCAAATTGAATGATTTTTGTGTCATTAGAAACTTCAGAAAATGGTGAATATTTTTCTAGAAGAAAGTGTTATCAAATTACTTTATTTATCTGATCAAAATTATCATGGAAAATTGACCCGAAGGTTTGGAATTTCGGAGTTGATAATAGAAAGAATGAGAGTTTGGATATTGTATGATTATATAATGTTAGAATAACATCAATGAATGAATTGTTGGTATTAAAGTAACAAAGACATGTGTATAATGGAAATGATGAGATTCATATGATTGTAGTTGTGATTCAAAGGAAATGAGCAATGGGTATTAAATAAAAGTGAATGAGATTTGGTTACTGTGAGAGCTAATAATGTTAGAAATGAAATGACGAGTAATTGAATTCTGAATTTTGTTTCTAATAGTTTTATTAAGGTATAACCTAAGTACAAATTATACTTAGGTGAGTTTTGAAATGTGATTAATAATGTGACGAGAATAATGGAAAGATACCCGAGATTATCATTGAGCATGCATTGTACATATTCCATATTTTTGCATAAAAGAATACTTATAATTGTGCAATTATTAATGTGTGTGCAACGTGTATATTGCATAATTTTGGATATGTAGGATAAATGTCCGCATTCATACATTTCCATAATTAGAAGCAAATGCTAATCTGGAGCGTACTGTGAGTAGACCTAGATGGTCTCATTTCAATATTTGTTTCGTTTGAATTTTTATATTAATTGACTACTGAATGATCAAATGAATGTGTCTTGATTGTTGACTCTGAACAATGAAGGTCCGATGATTGTGATGTTTGATTTAGATATTGAAGTGCTACTTGGATGTGAATGAGATGAAATAAGTGTACATAATATGATTGTTAAATGTCGGACCACGGTCCGATGATAAATGTGTTTTGAATGTGCATTTGCATATGAATAAAAGTATGATTCTCAACTTTAATGTTGAATACCGGACTAAGGTCCGATGATATGTGAATGTGAGTGAATGAGAATATGCAATTGTAATTGATGCAGTCCATTTCATGAATGCATAAAACATAATGGTAGTTGTGACCAGAGGAGTCACCGATCAGAGTTTAAAGCTCAAAGTGTGAAAAAGAGTCTCGAGCTCAAAAGTGATTAAGAGCCTAAGGCTCACTATGTAAAATTAGCCATATATCCCCATCGGATAAGGGACAGTTAATAATGAGTCCGGTATCCAATAGATATGGGACAGCTTACGTACTCGGTCACAACAAAATAACAAATAAAAAATGGGTCTCATGTGTACTGCATATGCATAATATGAATGATTAAATTGTATTGAATGTGAAATGTGAAATGATATGAATGTGAATTATGTGTTATGTGACTAGGTGAGCCATCAATGATGGTCACTCATTGAGTTCCCAAAACTCACCCAAAATTTGTAAATATTTCTCAGGATCAGAAGAATACCCCGTTAGGCAAACAAGAGTATCCCTACAGCATACAAGTAAGGGATAGAGGTCGAGATCAGTTCGTGTCTACATTATATTTCTTTATTTTTTTGTACTGAATTGTATATTCCGTAACTTTTGTATCAAATTATGTATTTCAAAAGTTTTGTAAAATATGTATATGATTTATGTTGTAATGTAAAGACATTATGACTAAAGTGTTTTGTATTTGTGAAAGGGGGGCTCAAATGGCTATTGAAAATTCTGTTGATTGTATTGTTATGACTGAAAAAGTTTACGAATAAAGTGAGCCCAAACATATTATGGATTTCCGAAAAATTGAGTGTATGTTGTTGTTTCCAAAAAAAAAATAGTACAGAGTTTTGATTGATTTAGTGCTCTAGCATGTCACTCTCGCGGGGCACGGACTCGGATATCACCCATAGATATCGGGTACGTGCCTTGTGGGAGTGGGGTGCTACAATAGATCATTTAAGCAATGGCTTTCCTCTATCTAATGCCTTTATGTGCATCTTAAAATCCTATGTAGGCTAACATCTTTGGGCAGAATAACCGAACATAAGACCAGAGACATTCCCAGACATGTAAGTAGAACAATCTAAAATACTGATGTGAAAGGTCACTTTGGTGAATACATTCTCATCATTATCTCGGAAGGTCCACAAACACAAGGGATGCATCCTTATGTTATCCTCACATGCTATATGGGCATACTATATGTGAAAATCAACAATAAATGCAAAAAACTAAATGCACAGTCAAATAATCATATACTGGCGCTGAAAACATTGTCTTTAAACTTTATTTGAGACTTTTATCTAAAAAAATCTCAATAAGAATGACTATCGTGCTTTCCCGAGTACTGAAACTGCCACACGAGACACAAAACCTTAAGTGTCTCCTTTATGAGTAGTTTGGAGCACGAAAATTCGCTCAAAATTAGCTTAAAAAGGCTTTAAAACCTTTCTCCGAAATCCAATTACCAACATACTAAATCCAGAAAATTAAAAAATCACTTAAAAAATTCTCCTGACGTGGAAACTGACCCAAAAGGACCCAGGCTCCCTTACATAAATTCTGAATTTTTTTTGGTGTTGACATTAGCAGTACTATATCGCTGATGTCACCTCACGCACTCCCCAGTCATGCGTGCAGTCACTATTGGTGCGTGTGCAACATGTGCGACCACATGCTCATGCTCCTTTATTGCACGTGCCATCCACATGTCCCCATCTACATCGTCCACGAGTCAAGACATGTAGCAGGAGCGTGCGACACACATGCCTGCCCGTGGGAGAGCAGGTCGCGTGAGGCCTGTGCGTTGCACACACCAACAAGCGTCCGTAGACCTGTTGTGCCACGTGATTGGCTAAGGCTGGTGTATGAACGCAAACACATACCAGTCAAACTGCCCAAGGGCTGTGTGTGGTGCATATGCCTAACGGTATAATTGCCCTCCGACGGGAAGGACAATTTTTGGCAACCATGGGAGCCATTTTTTTGCACTTTATGACTGTTTCTGACCTTTTTTCATAGCTAGCCTCATGTATACCACTTTCACGTAATCATATACGTAAAAAATCGAAAAACGAATAAAAAGCGAACGAAAACCCTAATGGTTGAAAACCAAAGAACCCTTCATTTCCGACAACCCGATCACGTAACTGCTCTAATACCATGTATAACACGTAGCTTAGACCTTATTACGTGTCCTGGATCGTTCATGAAAGGGTAAT
>JANIHZ010000210.1:16344155-16356988 GCA_027478365.1 Erythroxylum rufum | reverse complement strand
AAAAAAAAAGACAACAAATTAAAATAACATACATTAGTTTTAATGGAAATTCCAAAACATAAAAAGCAATAGAACTTGATGAGATCCTTGTATTGTAATTGAAGGTTCTGCTCGAGGATGCCATGACAGATCGACAGATGCTTTGAAATTTCTGCATTGTACTTGAAGAGCATAAATTGCACAAATTAAATTTAACAACACGTACATGTTAACTAGCACTTAGTTACTTTTTCTTTTCTTTTCTTTTCTTTTGAAAATAATCAATTAGCATATCTTTAATTGAAATGTTTGTTTCCGATTTAAAGCTAACCATGCAATTTGTATATAAAAGGAAAAAAGTGTGTTACCTCTTTATTGCATTTGCACTATTTCTTGAACGTTAAGCATTTGTTGGACCTAACATTGTTTGAATCTTCTTCTGGGTAATTGCTGGGTTTGTATGTATATATATATAATAGCAAAATTGTAATTACTATATAACGGGTAAACGGGTATGGGGGGTGGTATCCCCATACCCGCCCCGATACCCAACGGGTATTTTTGTTAATCCCTCATACCCGCCCTACGGGTAAAAATTTGCTCCCCATACCCGCCCTCGTTGGAGTAATTTTATCGGGTACCCATTGGGTTCGGGTACAATTGCCATTCCTACTAATGTGTTTCTATAGTTTTCTCAAAACATAAGCGCTTTTAACATGTTAGAGAATCCATATACTTACGAATGATATGAGCAACTGCAGAAGACTTTAACTATTATATATAGCATCCATATTGAGTTTTTCCATCACAGGCCCGATATAAGTCTGGTCTATATTGATCGGGATCAATTTTCCTTCTGGACTTTAACCCGTTGACTTAGATCATTTATTGGGTCACTTTATTATCTTCATCTGGATCAAATTATATAACTTAACCGATAAGTTATTGAAAAACTAAAAAATACTATCAATGATTGTCCAACTTTATAGGAAATGACTAAATTGTCCAACAAAATTTATAGGCGTCGAGGGACTGGAGTTTTGCAGGAGACTACGTGGAGGTCACGTGGTAGATGTTGCAGCAGGAGAAGGCAGATGAGGAGTCGCACACAGTGGACGAGCTCTTGGAGGTGGCATTTGGGCAAGTGGGTTTGCAATTGAAGAGGGATAGAAGGGTGATTCTAGTAAGGCGAGGAGGGTTATTGGCTGGGAGCCTAAATTTGGGTTTGAGCAGTTGGAGAAGATGGTTGATGAAGATAAAGAATTGGCGAAAAGAGAGAGGGAGCTCGTTGATGCTCGTTGCATGGATGCCATCGACAGCCTTTGATTTAAAAGATGGAAAGTTTTAAGCCAAATTTCTCATTTTCTTTTTCAGCAGCATCGAAATGAGTTTATAGTTTTAGGGAGAATGCTAGGCTACTTGGTATTAGAGTGTCCCATATTGCCTAGACATGAAAATATTAAAGGGCTTATAAGTGGTAAGGGTCAACTATCCAAACAACTAGTTCTAGTTATTTGGACAATAATTGACCCAAGCCCAATTCTTGTTAGTGGACTCTAAACTCTGCCCATATTTAAAATTTAACATGGTATCAGAGCAGGTTTGGTTCGAATTATTAATTTCCGGTTGTCCGTCTGAATGTCCAATCCCAGCGGCCCGACCTGATTACCACTGCGTGTATTTTAAGTGACAACTAGATGTCCAACCCCAGTTGTATTTAAAGAAGAGTGTTAGAGTGTCCCATATTGCTTAGACATGAAAATGATAAAGGATTTATAAGTGGTAACGGTCAACTATCCAAACAACTAGTTCTAGTTATTTGGACAATACTTGACCCAAGCCCAATTCTTGTTAGTGAACTCTACACTTTGCCCATTTTTAAAATTTAACACTTGGTGTTCTTTGTTTAATTACTTGTCAACTTAAGCAAGCACGTTTGTTGTCGCATGCCTCTCGATTGATGAGATGCCAACTGTTCCCTAGAAAAATTCCATGGAAGTAGTTGCCTCTGGGAAGCCTCGTAGTGTGTAGCGTTGCATTGTATTGCATGACGTGCTTGTCATTCAGAAGGCACCGACGGCCAAATTCTGTGCTTCAGGAAAGCAACTTACTAGCTGGCTTTCCGTTTGTTTTTGGCACTGCTTACCATGGACCAATGTTTCTGTAAGGACTGGAGGATGGGGTGACTTCAAACCAAATTGTCTCACGTTTTAGCCTAGTAGCTTAGAAAAAACTCACCCTCTAGCACTTGTTCAAGGTAATGGAGCAAGCTCAAAGATGATGATTGGTTGATTAATGACTATATTCAAGAACATAAAAAACATAGTAAAATCATCATTCAGCCTTGTCTTCCTTGGAAGGTAAAATTCTTTGCAAAGAACTACAGCTAAGTTCAGAGTTGGCATTGGCAATTGCAAATGGCTTAACAGATGACCGTAGAGGTTCTGGTCCCTCGGCTGCAATTCTATTGCATAGAGCATCGCAATTACTAATAACCTGAGTCAACCTCCCTTTGAGCTCCCCAATCTCTACCTTCAGTGCGGGAACTGAAAGAAAAAGTATCCGAAGTAGAGCTAGTTAAAGCCTAAATCTTGATAGAGTAAGACTACTTAAAGAAGAGTTAAAAAGGGAGATTCACAGGATGGCGAGGCAAATACTGAGTCTAGATCAGGCAAGCTTTAAATTAATGGCATTCGTCCCCCTTCCCAAGTCAGTATTTCACTCTAATTTAGCTGTTTTGATGAGCAGTCTGAGTACCTTGAGATAGATGTTGTGAAGTAGTCTTCATTGCTGATGCTGAAAAATTATAGCGGTTCAAAAGTTTAACTGCCAAGGCATCTGCAACTTCTATTTTATTTTCTATCTCTTCCTGCAATAACATTCAGCAAATTAACTTTTTTTTTTCAAAATGTAAACACTTTTCCTGGACAGAAGTAGATTGCGGACCAGGCATTCAACTTTTAAGGTTCTTATAGAAACTTTAGAATATTGTTTCCTTTGTGGCCTCTTTCCAATTACAGCAGTTCAGGTAAACATGACAATTTCATCAAACAGTTGTACCAAATCTTGTAATTTAGTTCTTTGTAGGTTGGACATTCATTTTGTCTATCAGATGATTAGCAATTTTAAATGTAGATGATGCTAACTTCAACTATCTCAAATGTTAATCATAATTCAAGCTTGAAAGTTCAAACATAACAAATTATCTTTTGCGTGCTTTTTATGCCACTTAGGCCATACCTGAGATTATTCATGCATTATTCTATGATATTCAAGTTCAACCTAATTCTAATGAAGCTAAAGCCACATTTAAATGGATACCTTCTTTGATCCGTCTTATGCGTTTATAGTGCTCTGATAGGACATAATTTACTAAATTTTTCTTTAGCCACAGTATTAAGCATAACACAGCAAACCTGCATCTGGCTGATCTCCGTGACCTTCCCCTCTTGCCAATCACGGAACATCGAGAAGAGCTCCAGAAGCACCTTTGGACTCACAGTAGCTATATCAAGCATTTAAAATAGAAGATGGCAACATAAAAAATTCGGACTATTAAACAAAGAAGAATAGTATACAAGATAAATTTCAATTAATTCATAAAGGTGAATTATTTCAAATAGGGATTGAAAAGCTTGGATATCATGAACAGGGATGCAAATGCAAGTGGGCTTGAAGAATGTTTAGAGGCAATTTCATGAAATGAGTGGCTTAAATATGACCATAAATACTGAGATCAACTTGCCCCTTCAATCATATTCCATGCTCCGTTACATCTTTGCTATATCTACATAATATGTATATGTAGATAATCTCTCCTAATGAAGAAGCCACAAGCATGTTCACTAATTCTTGTCCACATTTCAGATATATGCCCGAAAATAAAACTTAGAAGTCATGTAAGATGACCTCGAGCACATGGTGAATATCAAGAGGAGTGGAGCAGCAACATCCAACTTTAAAATTGAACGTGTTTAATGTGACAGCAACCACTCCCACGGGATATTTTGATAGCAAGGAGCAAGATCAGATCGAGTCAGCCCATCAGAAGGAAGAAGAAGCTATGGGAGCTCCTTGCTATCATATTTCCTTGTTGAGAAACACCTAAAATTTCATTTCTCAACTTCTAGTTTCAGGTCTTTTATACTAACAACCGTATCAGAGTTCCTTAATTTCATCTTCATTGTAATTCTAGAGTGAAGGCAGACGATTATTAGTAGATGAGTGATTTCTTTGGAGAAAAATTCGATAAACGGTATGCCTAGTACAGAAACCAAGTGAATTTTCAAGCCTACTATTCAAGTCCTCGTCTTACCCGAAGTTGAGGAAGACGTTGGCTTTCTCACCAAAATGTCAGTCAAGCTGGTCTCTTCCATAGGGGGCGTCGTCAATATAGGTCTTGTCTACAATCAAATCCTTTTCAAATTAAATTTCAAGTCCAAATTGAATCAAAGGATCGATTTTGTCAAATATGCAGAACTGCAATTATTCAAATTTGAAGGCAAGAAACTCACGATCTGGAGCGATTTTAGTCTCTCTAAAATGGGATCCACAGTTTCAGCTCGCTCGGAGACAGTAGTAATCTGGTCGGCAGGTCTCTTAACGCCAATTCAAAAGCAGTTGTTAACCACATGACTCGCTAGATAATTTAACGGGAAGATATTCAACTATTTTACAAGCGCAATTAGAGCGTCACCCGTGAACTTGAGAGAGCTGACTCCGAAGCACCCATGTCGAGCTCCGATGGAAAACCCAGTAAAGCTCCGATCTTTCTGTTGTAGGGCAGTGAACAGAACAGGAGAATCAACCAAAGTTAGCGCAGAACTGTTATCGCACCTGGGCTTAACTGGATTAACGGAATGTTTGGGTCGACCACTGCGGGATGTACGTCGGATCCAACGGGTCGATTTGACCCGAAACCTGTAAGCATTAAGCTTAACAGGCCAGCAGTATTCAAACTGGGCCGCAGCATGCCTGCTAGGAACTTCGATTTGTATTTTCTTTTTATAAGGTTTCATTAAGTTGTTATTATTTATATTAGATTGTGAGATATTTTGAATGAAAAACATTTACATAAATATGGATTGATGAAGTTTAAATAAAATAAATAAAAATATTATTTTATCTTTTAGTTAAACAAAATGTTTTTTATTAGCTGTAGTAAAGAGTTGTACTGCACTATTTACGACTCGAGTTTTGGGTAGAACAGTGGTATCAGACTTAAGTAATTTGATTTCGCACTACTTACTACTCGAGTTTTGGGTAGAAATGTGGTATCAGAGCTTAGGTTTAACCACCACGTCATGAGTTCGACTCCTCCTACCCGCAGAAATGCGCTTGGAGTGTTCATTGGTTCTTAAAACGTCGCTAACACAGCGGATGCGTGGTGGACTTAAGTAATTTGATTCTGCACTACTTACGACTCGAGTTTTAAGTAGAAAGGATATTTTGAATGAAAATCATTTACATAAATATGGATAGATGAAGTTTAAATAAAATAAATAAAAATATTATTTTATCTTTTAGTTAAACAAAATGTTTTTGAAATATATTGTAAATAAATTTATTATTGATTTGTTAATAATAAAATTTAAGATGTTAATTGAAATTTAAAAAATTAAAAGACTGAAATTGAGTATTTATTTTTCATAACATTAATTACATAAAAAAATCAGCCAGGTACCTGGTCACGTGTCTTGTGCAAAATTGGTAAACCGACTATTTCCTGAAGCGACATGTCGTGTCGTATCGTCAGCGGCTGAGATTAGCGTAACTTCGCACCGAAAGAGAAGAATCTGCCGTCGATTGGTCCCCTGGAAGAGATACGTTTTGCCCTTATCCGAGTTCTATCTTCACCTCCGACCTCTGAAAAATCTACGTCGATTGAACAACCAAACTGACAAGCAATTGTTCTGTTCTATCTCTTATCATCAGTTCATAGCTAGGGTTTCCATAATTGGTAAAGTCATCAACTTTCAGTAATTGTTATTATGAAGCCTAAGAATGCTGTTACTTCCAAAAGAACGCCGCCAGCGAAGAAACCTGCTGCGAAAGGAGCTTCAAATCCGCCAGCCGAATCGGGGACACCGAGTTCCGCCGCGACTACGCACGGCTCTGTAACCAAACTGAAGCTGGAGAAGTGCAACTACTCCACTCCGTCAAGTATCGGTTCTGATTCTAAGTCCGGGCAAGCTTCAGGTAGTGTTCTAGTACTACCTGTTTTGCGTTTCATAAAGATTTAGTGGACCTAGTAATAGTAGGTTCTCGGCTTTTAGCTTCAAAATTTTGCTTGAGCCTTTTGTTTGTGTTTGTTATGTTTAGTTTGGAATGAATGTAACTACCTTTGAAGATATTTGTTTGTAATTTAGTTATGTTTTTAATCTATTGAGTTGACTGATTCGATGGTGCTTCTTGACACGCATCGTTATGTGTAGTGGTTGAAGAAGCGCAAACGCCAGGTGCTTCTGCTTCGGTCACGCCGGATGCTAAAGTTGCTTCTAGAAAAAGAGTAGTGAGGAAAGTGGTGAGGGTGGTTAGGAAAGTTCCGGCTAATAGAACTCCTGCAATGCAGAAAGTTGTTTCTGCACAGACACCAACTAATGAAGAAGATGCTGTAAAGTCCAGGGTTGAGGAGAGCAAAAAGGAGAAAGTAGTGGAGAGAAGGGATTCTGAAAATTCTCAGAAAGAAAAACTGATTGAAGAAAAAGTAGGAGAATTCAGAGAGGATGAACTGACCAACGTCGAAATTGGGCAGTCCTTGGTTGGAAATGTTGCTAAATTTGCAACGGAAGGACATATTGATTCAGAAAAGAAGGCATCAATTGTTGAAGTTTTTGAAGAATCTGCACAGGAGCAACCTATGACGGAAGTTGTTGTATCTCAGAATGTCATTGCGAAAAGCTCCAATGATGATGAACCTGACAGTGTAGACAAAGGACAGGAAGTGAAGGAACAGCGCGAGAAAGAGATGGTTGACATAGATATAAGCAGGAAAGACAAACCACAAGGCGAAGATGCTCAGGATGAGCAAAATGACTTTGGTGCTGATGAGGTATATGAAGAGTATGGTGATAGAGTGGATTTTGAAGATCATGGTGAGGATGACTTGGAGGAAGAAGATCCTGAGGAGGATCTAGGAGAAGCAGAAACATTTGATGAAGAGAGAAAAGAACTAACAGCAATTGCCAAGGAGCGCAAGATTAAGAAAGAATATGAGATATTTGTTGGTGGCTTGGATAGGGAGGCCACAGAGGAAGATGTGAGGAAGGTTTTTCAGAATGTTGGTGAAGTAGTTGAAGTCCGACTGCACAGGAATCTTTCTATCAATAAGAATAAGGGATATGCATTTGTGAAGTTTGCAAACAAGGAGCATGCAAAGCGTGCTTTGATGGAAATGAAAAACCCGGTGGTATAATTCTCGTAACTATTAACATTTCATATCCATATAAATTTCATCCTGACAAGTCGAATATTGCAGATCCATGGAAAGCGCTGTGGGACTGCACCAAGTGAGGATAATGACACTTTGTTTTTGGGGAATATATGTAACACATGGACAAAAGAAGCGGCAAGTGCTGATAAGTACAGTGGATGTTACCTCCTGGAGCTTTTAACTGTTTTCTAATAGCATGTTTGGTTTGCAGATAAGACAAAAGTTGAAGGATTATGGAATTGAAGGTGTTGAGAGTATAACGCTCGTCCCAGATGTTCAACATGAGGGGAGGAGTCGTGGTTTTGCATTTCTTGAGTTTTCATGCCATGCTGATGCCATGATTGGATACAAGAGACTTCAGAAGCCTGATGTTGTATTTGGCCATTCTGAGAGAACAGCCAAAGTAGCATTTGCTGAACCTATACGTGAACCTGATCCAGAAGTTATGGCCCAGGTGAAAACAGTATTTCTTGACGGGCTTCCTCCTCATTGGGATGAAGACCGTGTTAGGGAGCTCTTGCAAGGTTTTGGGGAAATAGTAAGAGTTGTGCTTGCTCGGAATATGTCAACTGCGAAGAGGAAGGATTTTGGATTTGTGGATTTCTCCACCCATGAATTTGCTGTTGTTTGTATTGAGGGAATAAACAATAAAGAATTAGATGATGGAAACTCCAAGGCAAGTTTCATATTAAATGATTCATCCAATTTGGTATTTCCTTTTTCACTTTAATTTCTTCCTCTTATTCTGTTTTTCTGATTATACTTCCTGAATGAACTTTTCCCCATTGAGCCATTTATTCTCTAATCGTGATTTATGATCTAGTCGCAAAGCCTTACACAAGACTCGTCATGCACTCCTACTTCCCTTTCTTAAAAATCTTTAGGATGTGAATTCCTAAAGATTTTTTATTACTTTTCTTCTGCATCTTAATTTTTCCTCATATCTTATATTTATAGCAATGTCAGACTTCAATCGTCTTCGTATAGGCATTTGAATGAACCCCTTGCGTACATAACAATGTATTTATCTTACATTCTTTTTGTCTTTTGTGTCCAAACTCATTGAAGAGGTGTCGTGAACTGATGGTTTTGTTTCGTTATATCTTTCCAGATAAGAGTGAAGGCTAGGCTGTCAAATCCTTTGCCCAAAACTCAGGCTGTTAAAGGTGGAATGCGTGGTGGTTTCCTTATTGGTCGTGCTAGCAATGGAAGCTTTTCAAGATTTGGTAACTTTAGTGAATAGGTCTAAAGTCTTTTCCTTTAAATAGTTTGTGATCATCAATTTACATTTTTCTGGGGGTTCTATAGGAAGAGCTGTTGGGCGTGGGGGACGTCACTTTAATTGGCCAAATTTTCAGCGTGGGCGTGGTTTCTATCATCGTGGACGTGGCCAGAGTAGTAGAATGGGTACTCATGAATATGAATTTGTTGATCGTTATGCTGCATTTCAAGGAAGGCAATTTGATGGAAGAGGTTCTCTCTCTGCCTCTCCCAAAGAAACTCTCATTTCATTGTTCATGTGTAAACTTCTCCAAATTTGTTGAAAACTATACTTCTAACACCTCCTAACTTTTACATTAGGAGGGCGAAGAGGCCCACCAAGAGGTGGCTATCATGATTCTGCGGGTTCATCAAGAGGTGGCTATCATGATGCTGTGAGGCCATCAAGAGGTGGCTATCATGAGGCTGTGGGCCCATCAAGATCAAACTTTAATAGATCTTGGCATGATGCACCTGCGAAAAGGCATGAGCATTTTGTTCATCCTAGGAGACAACCATTTTCTCCAGAAACCTTTGATAGACCTTTTGGTGGAAGGCCCCTTGATGACCCTTATTTTTATAGTGATGGTTCACGAGGCATGAAGCGACCCTTTTACATGGCTGTAAGTATCTCTCTATCTGTCAGCATGCTTGTCTTTGCAGGGGCCTATGACTACTTTTTGTTTGTTGTTATTTCTCTGTCTCTCTCTCCCTCTCCCCCTTTGCCATCTTCCTTTTCATAGGTTAAGCTTGTCTCATTGATTGTCATTTCTTGACTTTAAACTTCTCTGGCGTTTAGGATCATGAACCAGATTACCCAGAACCTAGTAGGCTTCGTCCTCGGATGGATTATGGTGATCCTCCAATCTCATTTCATGGATCTCGTTATCATGGTTGGGATTGATTTACTTACACTATAGCTACCAATTTACTAGTTTCTTTTTTTTTTTTCATTGCTTTGAATATTCATCATATTTGTGTTTTCCCTTCAGATACCTATGGGGCAAGCACTGATCCATACTCACGTGATTATTATGGTTCTGATGTAAGTATGCAAATCCTAGCTTGTCTCAATCCTTGTGTGTGATAGTTTGTGATATTTGTGTGTTTATGTTGCAGTATGGTACTTACCCTCCATATTATGGGAATGATCGCACATATGGAGGTGGCTACTACTATTAGCTTGAAAATTTTGGTAATCCTCAGTGTTGTGTTTTTATATTAAATTTCTGCTCTGAAAGGAATATGATAGCCCATGCTTCATTGAGTTCTAATTGTGTCTAGGTGGCAAAGGAAGACGGATCCACTTCCATCAATGATATGCAAATGGCTTGCTGTTGGGGGAGGGGAAAATAAAAAAGCAGCTTACTTCCCTTTTTTTCATTTTGATCTTGTTGCTCTTGGCTTCATATCTACTTCTTACACATGTTCTAGTCTAGAGACTTCTGGTGGATACCCCGAGAGTTAATTTACTGAGTTTAGGCTAGCTCTGTTAAGGGTTTAGATTGCAATAAGTAAATAGTACTTTTTATGTTTTGGAGACACTTGCCCTTTATATCTAGGTAGTGAACTGTGTGGAGGATCTTCAATTAATATCATGATAAAGAATGATGTTACTAATCTATGTTTGGAATAGAAGTTCGTATGTTAATGATCCTTGATATCGAAGGTGAATGCAACACAGTGGTGCCTTCATTTTGTGGAAGAGTCAAATCCTGAGAGGCTTTGGAATAGTAGTGAAGTTGCCGAAAGTTAATATTTTAAAGTGTGATGATGGGAGCTTTTTGAAGATCATCTTGATGATTGTGATTGAGGAATGATACTTTTAGGTGTATGCAGCATAAGAGCTGTAAACTTGTAAAGAAAATCAATGATTTCTCAGGTGCCATGAGGCCATTTGATGTTTTCTGTGCCAATATGAATTTCTTGTTTAATGAAGTGTATCTTAGGATCCCTTGTCTTTGATGACCTGCCCGGTTGGATGTGCTGCGGCTGAACATGCCACAGTATTTTGTACCTTCTTTCAAAGCCAATCTCCAGAACAATCTATCTAAAGATATTGCTCCCAGATCAAGTGAAGGTTTTGAAATTTTCAAGTTAATTCTCGTTTCTGAGGTGTAGAAGTGATGGGGTCCATAAATAACTTTTGATCGATTTGGTGCTCACTGATGGCCTATACTATATTCATGCAAGATCGAGCTGATATCTTCCCTCGCAAATTGTCTAATTAAGGTTGCGATTGAAGTTACTGTGTTTTGCAGGAGTGGATTCAAATTCTAAGGGAAACTTTTATCTTATTCTGGTAGTTTGTCGTGCTGGTGCTTTTTGATTCATATCCTTGTGACATTGGTATGCCGTTAAGAGATAAATTTGGGGGATGAAAATGCCTCTTAATCATAATGGTTAATATGCTCAAAGCTTTCAGGCATATTTAGTGGTTTAAGGATACCTTATTTGTATGTCTATGTGATCTTACGATCTTGTTTTACTTGGGAAATTTGGTAGTTGATTGATTAAGATTTAGTATGTTATTCAAAGAACTAGAAATTTATGTCAAGGTAGATTTTGGCCAAGGCAGGGCTCTGGATTTGTAAATCTTTTCTTGGTATCATGGTACTATTGTTAGATGTGCAAGGTAATGCCATTGTAGTAAGGAGATACTTTTCCATCGAATTATACAATGTGTGTTTTACCAACAACCTCTTTGTCGTTAGATAGAGACCCTCTTCCATCCTTCAAAAGGATGAGGAGGTGGACAACTTAGAGGTTATTCCAGCTATAATTATTCAACTAAACATCTAATAAGAATGTGCTTTTGAGGTTGATCCATTGCCGATGTGGGGAGTTTATAAATAACATAGTGGTGAATTGAAGTAGCTGCCTGTTTAGTGAGTCCTAACCAAATTGGTTGATAAGGGTAACTATGTTAGCTTTTCCTGCTACCCTTGGCACTTGCCATGTTACTTTGTTGGTACTTCGGCATTATTAGATAGTTCCAAATTCTTTTTGGTTCTGCTGCTATCAGACTTTGAATATTGATTTGTTGCTCATGTATCTCCGTCCAAAGTGGAAATTGCTCTCACTTCCCTTCATATTCCTGGATAGGTTTGTGCTGGTTGTTTCCAGAGAATCAATTACTCTTTGATTTATGTTCATTTTGATCTGACATTCCATTTAGAACTCTAAATGTGGTTTTCCAATCCGTTTAAATTTGTCTCAGGTCGCATTTGTCGTTCTTCCATTATTGTGTTTATAATGTGTCTCAGCTTCTAGGTGCAGAATTGAGCCGCAGGTGAGTTGAATTGCCAATACTACTCCTGCCCTTTTTGGTAATGATGCTCTTCATTTTAGAATCATTGCCATTGCTTGCAATTTGTGTTACAAAGTTTTCCATTTTGTTTTCGTTTCATTTGGTATCTTTTCATATAGTTAGGTATGGATAAAAAGAAGCGAATCTTCTGCATTCATAGTTCAATTGATCAAAATTCATCATTACTTGAATCAATCAGTCAATCTATGTTCAACGTAATGTATTGGGTATCATGTTGTCGATCTTATAACATCAAGTTCGAGTTGTCTTGTGAGAATTTTATTTAATTGGTGTGAGAAACATTGCCTTTTCTGGCTATGTTTGTTGATTATGGTCTTGGAGTCTTTCGTGCGGTTTCAAGGGGATGATTATTGTTACGCAGACGAAATTAAAAACTCAATATTGTTAATCGTGACAAGAATGGACTGGCCGGTGATTTTATTATCCATTCAAGTAGTTGCTAAACAATATGAAGTCTACTAACACAGCACACTAACTAAAATGAAGGGTAGGGTAGAAGGCGTGGAGATTACATGCGGTTTTCTTGGTTAGAAAAAATTTCCTGAGCCTTGGGATAAAGGGAGTTGTATGCATCTTGTTTAGTCTCTGTTAATTTGCTTAATCTTCTTAATGTGGATAGGAAATGTGGGTATTGCTACTTCGCAAGGTTAATTGGGATTTAACAAAGAACCAAATTGTATATTTTGGGTAACTTGATTTATATTTATATATATGTTATATTATATATATATATATGTTATGCATAATATTTTTCATATTAAAATGATAATGATATATTTTGTAATATTAATAAATTGTAAATTTTAAATAAATGGATTTGTTTGAGTTATA
>JANIHZ010000210.1:16298084-16309842 GCA_027478365.1 Erythroxylum rufum | reverse complement strand
TAATATAAAGAACTTTCTTAATTGAATTTAAAAGTGTTTTATTTAATTTTGAGAGTAGTTTCCTTTTAATATTAGAAAATAGTTTTCAAATTAAGGAAAAGTGATTTCTAATTAGATTAGAAATAATTTTTTATTTGGATTAGAATATTTCATTTATATAATTTTGGAAAAGGAGTTTTTCAAAATTAGAAATAGGCATAACGTTATGGTCTTGTCCTTTATCAACCAATGATAAGATATTTGTGTTGTTTTATTCCCTACAATTAATCTCTTTGGTTATAGTTTAGTGACAAAGTATTTAAACGCATTTTTCATCTTATACATATTTAGATGTATGTGATAAAATCCATGAGATAATTATACATTGCAAATAAAATTATAATGAGATTATAATTATGAGACCCATACTGCATTTATATATTATCCTTAAATTAGTCCAAATTATTGTTCTATTAATACTAAACACTAATAGAACATAAAAAGATTAGCACACGTTATGTTTTTCCTTTATGAAGAAAGTAGTTGATCTCACAGACTAAAGTATGGGGATACTTAAATAAACGTGTGAGTGCTTGTTAGAGTACAAGTTCACTGTGTTGACCAAATATGAGAAATTTATTTGAAAATTTTTATTGTGATGATTGTATAAGTGATCTTTTGACTTGGAGTCTTCAAAGTTATCTTATATAGGGATTGCAATATTTTGATACTACTTATGACCTATTCTAATAGTAGGTGGTTCAGTCGGTAGTTATTGAATGTAGCATGAACTATATGGAAGTAGTTAAGTAATCAAGATAGGATTCATCATTCTAAAGTAATTAGCAGAAATGTTTTGTTCTCGATCAGTAGTAATTCGAAAAATCCTTGGTCAAGGTAAAACGATATTTTGTAAATAGCTTACAAATGTTATTAATTGAATTAATAGTTAATGATAAAGAACTAATATGATTAGACTTAAAATAGAGTAAATATTAATTTTATGCTCTATGTCTAATCAAAATATTGTATAATGAAGACATTCAATTATACGAAAAAAATCATGCGCGAAAATTTTAGTCAAAACAACTTTGACATTTCTAAATATTTAGATAGTCATGATATGTTGCTAGATGTCAATCTTGATCTATGATTATAAATTGTTTAATTAAAGAATTAAAGATACATTAAAAGAAATTTTAATTTATCTAATTCAAATTATGAATTAGAATTAGAATTTATAATCATTGTCAATATATTTGGGAACCTAACGCGTCTCACATAGAGAACGAGTTAGAAAGAGCAAAGATATTTTAATCAAGTTGGACTTAATTGTAAATTTTGAGAAACTGTATGATTAAATAAGAGATATTTAATAAATAAAGATCAATATGAGATATTAGAACTTATTTTAGGCATAATTGGTATTGAATTAAAATTATTTGTAATTCTAATTAAAGTTTAACTGAAATTAGAATTCAATTTCGATTAAATTATTAAAATGTCTAAATTTTATTATAAATAGGCTTAAGCTCTAATGGAGCTAGCACTTTTTACTTAACCTCTCTGTAAGAGTTACAGAGTTCTCTCATCTTGTTCTGTTGATACCATTACAGGCCGAATACTTACGTGATTTTGGTGGTTGAGATAGACCAATTTGGAAATAGTTTGTGGGATATGACATGAAAAAGAATCAAACTTCGAAATAAGGTATAAATTAAAATTCACACTTTATTATGATTTATGTGTTAATCATTTTATAAAATTAATATAATTTTGATTTTTGATAAATTAAAATACAAAAGAAATATAATTATTCTGTTGTGGTCGAGATCGAAACCCGACTTGATTTTCTAGCAATTTGGACCTATCATAACATTTAGTAAGCTTATGGTCTACCATTTTTTTCCATCTTCACCGACAACAAAACCTACGTTGAGGACAGAAAACAAAAACTATGTTTTGCAGTTTTCATAAATTTTAAAAGTTGGAAGAAACCAAAACTAAAAACAAAAATAAAAATTTTACACAAACAAAATTTTTAACTAAATTTGAAAATAAAAATAAAAATAAATAAAAACGAATAGTTAAAAAATAAATAAATACAACGAATAGTTCCTTAGTCTTGTCTTTGTTATCCTTTTCAAAAGTGACAAACCTTATCCTTGCATGAAAAGCTTACGAAATGTGGAATTATAGTTGCTCTGCTGCGTGCCATCTTTTACATCATTGCAAACGCCAAAAAAGGCTATACCTTTCTGGGTGTTTCGGTCAACCATTACACCAATTGCTATATCCATGTTCAGTCTTCTATTCCCTATTTACCGTGGAGGCTCGTGGTTGGCTTGGCCCTATAAGCTTTGTGTATATATTACAATCACCGCCACCTCCAATCAGGTCGCAGGCACTTGTCCTTGAAAACTGTGCCATATATTTTCAGAGAATGAGAATGACGACGAATGAACAAACATTCTTTTGGGGCTTTGTGATAATTCAAACGACATTTGGTGCAACGCAATTGGTCCGCACCTAGCCTTCTCTCCTATATTCGGCTATCTGATAACCTAGGCATTTCAATTCCAAGAGTTTCTTACATTTCTTTATTGATCTTGACGATACAAAAAAAAGGGTAAAGTATTAGGAGACTTGTAAAAATTTTGATTTAAATTTCTTAATATCAATTCTACAAATTCTTAAGAATTCAATCAAAAATTTGGTGTTATAAAATATGAATGTATTCATTATTGGAATTTAGTATTGAGTATTGATCAATTAGATCAAATTCGTAATTTGATTTTAACTTATTAGCATGATATACACTTTACTTAGAATTTATTATTGTTGCATGCTTTTTATGGTTTAGTTAAAAGATTTAAAAAAAAGAAGTCAAAGGAAGAGGAAAGGAATATAAAAGAAACTCTATATGATAGGTCAGTGTTGCTTGGAGTCAAGGTATTTACAGGTCTTGTGGGCTAATCTGAGGAAATTAATTATGGAGTTGAAGGTGACATTAGTGATTATTTGTTGGTGCAGGGTCTATTTGGTTTGATTATCAATCAACACACACCACTTATTAATAATGCAGAGTAGTTGCTCATGAATAAGACTGAAGTGCCATAATCATTCCTAATGAAAGGCAAGTAATTGTGATGATTGATCAAACCGACTGATATAGTAAGGTAATATGTGTTATCCAATGAAAAGGTTATGCTATAAACTTCGAAGAGCAATTTCATCACCACCTTCTTATTTGTCTAAGTTTAAATCCTTATAGTATATGAATTGAGAGATTTCCCTATATTTATACATAGAAGTTTAATGCATAAATAATATGATGCATTTCACTCTTTCTATAGTTTTGTATTGCTTTTTACTGTTTGGAGTACTGAATATGGATTGGTTTGGACTTGATATATAGTTGATATTTGAGAGGAAAAAGGTCTATTATGGACCTATACGCACATACAATTAGAGTGTACGTTTTGTGTTGAAAACGTACTTTCATACTAAGAATATATAACTTCTTTCTAATAATAAATTTATTTCTGATTTGATCTTTTAAAATCTCTTTATTAATTTTTACCTCCTAATTTTATATTATCCTCGTATCTAGCAATATAAATATTTGTATGAATTCTTTGCTTATTCAAGATAAATTACTAATTAAATGCAAAATGAAATTATATTACCATTTTTGCTTTTCTATGTTTTGGTTTTCCAACTTTTTGTTCGTACGTTTTATTGTATACGATGAAAAATATTGTATTTTGCGAAACTAATGAAGACTTTGTTATCACGTTAGTCTCAGATTAGAACTACTCTTAGTCTCAAATTAAACTACTCCCTCTTTCTTTTCCTTTTATCTTCCTATCTCTCTTTTCCTTTGACTGTACATTTTTATCATTTGACACTGATGCACCAGCATGTCCTAATTGTGACAGGTTCGTTTCAATTTGCTCCGAGGAAAGGGCATAAACATCCATCAAATGGTTGGGGATGCTGATTTCCATTTGCAATAATTAAAGCTTCCTTTCAAATTTGGATTCTAGAAGCTTAAATGGGGTCTCTAATGACACCTTAACTCCAATATATGTTGTATGGCATAAATGTCATTACCGACACAAATTAACCACACATGTTTGAGATATCATATAATTTATTGTGGTATCTAAATCTTTTAATTCATATTGTAAAATTTATTTTATTGATTAGCTATTGCTATATTTTGAGTCGATTAGAGAAAAGAACAATTTCATACTTTATATTGAAGGTCTTGAATTTGAATTCTTTAAATGTTTTACAAAAATTTACAAATCAAAAATTGGATTCTTTTAACAATACTTGAATCTATTTATTTATTTAAGTTATAAGTTCATTGACAGGTGTTAGTCAGTATGCATTGCGTTGTTAGTAATATAGACATAAAACATGACAAAAAATTAGACACGTTAAGATAAATTGGTTGGACCCATATGAGAGTGTTAAATTTGGACTATTTTGTTCCACGTATGTGGCTGCTTGTCCAATCGAAGAGTCCCTGTACACTTAAAAAGCAAACAAGTGTCTCTGCAGGAATCGATGGACATAGATTTGAGTAACTTATAATGCCGTTGAAACTCTTTTCGAATTGATTAAAGAAACGCCAAATTCTGAGACCTCTCTTAGTTTAATAGGCGATGCGTGGCACTAAGAAGTCAGGTTCAAGAAGAAAGGGTGAGAAAGACAAAGCACGCCCAGCAGGATAGCGCATGCTAGACAAGCTATGGTCCCACTATGCCCACACAAAGGGCACTTTCCCATGCCTTGACCTTATTTCATCTAAATCTATCTATATATTCACTCAATCATGTGACTCTATATCCCTTATGTGTATCTTAAACGTTCGGTCTTAGTTGATGCTCATGGAGTGATTCCTCCACTCCTAGTTGACAAACAAAAAACCACAAAACTATTCTTTCTGGTCACCCTTGTTGGCCTGGATTAACGGGCGAAAACATAAAAGAAATAAGAAAGAAAAGGATGAAGCATATTTGAAGTCACAATTAAAGAAATTCAGACCCTCTCTCTAATTTTATGGTATCTTATTATGTCCCATAAATCTCAATAATTCATTTATGCGGGTTCCGCGTTTATTTCGTATAAATAAACACGAAACCCGCATAAATAAATGGCTGAAATTTATGGGACAAAATCACACACCATAAAATTGAGCAGAAAATCTTATCCCCAATCAAAGAATGGATGGCAAGGATTCACCGTCCTTCCTTTACAATAACGTCCTTCAGTGACAACTATTGGCAATGGGAATGTAGTAGTACTGTTTGGTACCTTGAGATCATTGTTGTTTTCTGCCATTAGATTAAGTACAATTGTACAGGTTTCTTAGCTGAGAGGTCGAGTGCTCACATGGTATGCATGAAACTGTCTTACTGTTTTACAATCAAGTGTTCTTTGCAGTTTTTAATACATGAACTTGCTAATTATAAATTACAAAATGCTCAATAATTGTCAAAACAAAAATATGGTTAGAGATATGTCACTTTTTACTCAATCAAATTTTCTGACACTTAAATCACAATTGAGAAATTAATTTTAAAATTTCCCTTTAACTTTTATAGAGAAGAAGCTTACCTGAACCCTAATTACACTGTTAATTCATCAGGCTTACAAGTAATTATGTATGTATGATATGGATAGATATAGCTAGGTACAAAAGTTGCCATTAAAAGGTTAAATCCAGTGGACTGCTGAGTGTAGAGAGAAATGTCACCATTAAACATGTAAATGGTCGGCAGGTCGGCAAGGACTAAGGCATTTAGCAATTCTTGTATGTGACAGTGATAGCATACACTACCATCTTGCTGATGATGGAAAAAAAAGGGAAAAAAAACAAGGCAGGAAAAGGTAAGATCTCTTTTCTCTTCTGGAGCACTCAATCAATTAGTTCTTTACTTATGACAACCACTTTTACTTTGAGATTCTAATGCCCTGAGTCCCTGAAATCAAAGTAATTAGCTAACATGCGTACTTCCAAGATTTTGGCAGGAATTAGTGTCCAAATTAATCTTGCAACTTATTAATTAGCTCTTGGACTCAAGATTTAAAATTATAAATTGTAACTGTAATTGCAGCAACAAAATTGCAATTACAGTATAAATCATTACTGCAATTTATTATATAATTATGCTTATGATTATCATAATAATTTATAATTGCATTTTATGTTATAATTGTGTAGCTTAAATATTTTATTTGTACTTGCTATTTGTTTGGACACATACGGAACAAGATTGATTAATAAGTCTTACTTGCTTCCAAATAATTTGTGATTGAAACAATGTTACTTACAAATAGGATTAAGTAAACCATCAACAGGATGTTTGGATGCGTTGCCAATACAATGACCATATGATGGCTAATATTTAAGAGAGTTGTAAGTTTTATTTAATCAATTAATCAAGACAAATACAGAAATGATTGAATGTTATAAAGAGTTAATTACTGAATAAGAGGAAAAAAAAAGATGATTTCATTCGCTCACAACCACATATATATATTTTTACAGAATATATATATCTAAGCATTCATCAAGCGTTTAAAGTAATACAATTAAAACAATCTGATCACTTCTCCCTCCCTTCATTTCTCAAATATGCATATTCCAATGTCAGAGTCAGAGCTTGAAGATAAGAATCCGTTGAACTTGTTCCCTTCATCTCTACCAGTTTGCATCAAAAGCAGTGGCATAACCGAACTATTTCCTGCCCCAAAACTTGAAACTCCATCACCATCATATCTGTCCTCTTGACTCAACTGGGAAGCCACAAACTTGTCAAGTGCTCTCCAGTCTGTTACTTTATTATTGTCGACGCCGCTGTTGCCCCCTGTTGTTTGCTCTTCTTCAACATTGCTGCTATTGTTATTGCCGTTCGCTGGTAATACATACCTTGAGCTTGTTGCCCTCTTAATTGATGGCAGATGTGGGCTCTCCAACTGAGGAAGCTGTATAAAATTATCTCCATTCATGAAACTTAAATTATCTGCTTCTACCTCTTGCTTACATAAGAAATTCTGATTCATAAAGCTCTGAGGTTGTCTCGGGATATAATCAACCGGGTCAACCACTGAACTAACCCCACTTGATTCATCATAAAAATAGCTCGAGTCCCACCCTTCCATGGTCTTGATTTGGCTATTAGTTCGCTTCTTGAATGCTCTACAAACAACCCATCCTTCTTCCTGCAGTGAAAGTTAAACAAATAACAGATGAGAACTTTCGAAATTCATGTGAAAGTTTTACAAGAATCGAAGAAGCTGATAAAAGTTGGATGTTTTGCTTAGAAAAATGACGCCCTTTCATGTTAGTGCAGCTTTTGTTTTCACTTTTGATAGTTCTCTTTTTGTTTGGGGAAGAGAAGTAGTGGACACAGTCCAAAAGTTGATGAACATGGAAGAAAATTGGAATATTTCTGTTGACAAAATGAATATAAAGAAAGAGATTGTTTCAGAGTTACTCGATGATAACAACTTTTGACTTGTAGGTGGCGAAAGTGATCATCTTTCTAAAAGTCACCTAAGGTGACACTGCACATCCTTGGGTCATTGATCTATGAATCTATGCATGGAAACATAGTGGTAAACTCAAAGAGAGTATCAGAAATTGTTGAATTTGACTTCTGAGTAAAGCCTTTCTTTTACTCTTTAAAGACGCAAACTTACAAGTGGAGAGAGAGCAGGGTGCCATTATAAAACATCAAAAGATAGGTAACATGATGAACTTATTACAGCTAATTATCTTGTCCCATTAAGGAACAGTAATGGATTCCGAATTCTCTTTAGAGACGCTTTTGTATGTATGCAAAAGAAGCTTCCGCATATATCAGGTAATAAAAGAGATTCTCAAGTTTCATAAAAAAAAATTAACATGCTTGAAGACCATGAAAACATTCTACCTTCCCCTTTAGTGATTGTTAAATATTAAAATATGATTATGAAGAGAGTGAGACGGATTAGTAGCAACAATGATATGTGCTTGCCTGTGGAGGACCATTCTCGTCCGATTCAAGCCTGTACTCATGCATGATCCAATCAGTTTTCTGACCATTTGGGGCTCTTCCTTTGTAGAAGACAAGGGTTTTCCTCATCCCAATCAGCTCTTTTTTGTCGTACACTGCCTTGTCTCTCCCAGTTGCCTTCCAAAACCCTGCCATAGTAGCTCTGTTGGTCCTTGTCCCCGTCGGATACTTCTTATCCTTGTGGCTGAAGAAATACCATTCATTCTGCTCCTCGTACCCGATCCGGCATCTCTCTGCAAATCAAAATTTAGGTTGCATAAGCCATATGAGATAAGTAATAGAACATTATGTATATCATCTGGAACCCTAGAAGGGGAAAAGAAAGAAACATGCAATCAAAAGAAAAACCTTGCTACCTTGTAGATCCCATGGCTCAATTCTGTAGAGATCTATATCTCTAATGACATCAAGATCGATCTTTTGTGATGCAACTTTCTTCCTCAGATAATATCCCACAAGCTCTTCATCTGTGGGGTGAAACCGAAATCCCGGTGGAACACAAGACTCCATTGACTCCATCATAGAACCTGTTACTGCATCAAATTCACCAGCTCCACCATTACTATAGGTGCCTTTCACTTCATCATCGTCTTTAAATCATAACCATGTCGACGAACATATGAATAGGAAACCAAAGAAGAGAGAAAGCTAAGAAGTGAAAGGTATAGAAATGTAAAGACAGATAGAAGAAAAAAATATATGTGCTGAGAAATAATGAACACTCTTTAAGTAAAAAGGTGACAAGTGTTATCAGCTATAATCATCAACTCATTTGGTGGCGAGCAACAGTCACAACGTATTATCTACGAAAGGAAAATAAACGCGGGTTATGAGTTACGACACAATAGAATACCGTCCCTTCAATAACAATGATTTTTATGGGGATAGAAAATAGAGAAAGGGGTGAAGAGAAAGGAAAACAGAATCATGAGAGTTTGTTCTGATGAAAAAAATTAAGTTGAAGAGTTCATTGACGCCTCTAGCTACTTGTGCAGTGTGTCAAGAAACGGACAACTAGAGGTCTTTGCTAATGATGTTGTCTTGTGTTGATGAATGGCGGAAATGATTCCTCAAGAACGGGGTTCCCATTACATTAGTATATAAACGAAAAGAATACTGTACACCATTAATTAATTAAACCACTGACAATTAACAGAACATAGAACAAAAACAACTTTTTGGAAACTAGTCGTGTTATAAGCTGATGACAATAGAGAGAGAATTAAGCAATCAAAGAAAAATAAGGCATGGGGTTTAAAAAGCAGAATTGGCAATTGTGGACAAAGAACATGACGTTATCTAAAATTTAGCACGCGTTTCTCCACAGAGAAAAGGTTAGGGTTGGCAAAAAGAGGGACACTCCTCTATTGGTGGATCAAGCCTGCAAAGAGACTAAGTAGATACTTAAAAGAGAAAAGAAAAGCACTCTTGAAGCACTTGCAGAGTCTTTTCCTTGTTGCTGAACTGGGATCTGACGATCTTGTCTGTTTGTCTAGAATTTCCATGGCATAACCTGATCTCTTTTATTTCCTTTTCCTCAATAGCTAGGCTCTCAGTGAAAATGCAGACTCGAACAAGAGTGTAATTCCCTCAATCTATCATGAAATAAGCAATATGAAGCTCTGAACTCATATAGGTGAAAGTTTTCTGTCAAGAAGTTAGTGTTTCTACGACATGGTCAAGATTGATTTGTTGAGAATATCCTTTCAAGGTGTTAGCGACATGGTGGTTCTTAGAGAGACCGAGAGAGAGAGAGAGAGAGAAGATCAGCAATAGATTTCAGGAGAATCGTGAGCTTGAGAGTTTAGACAAATATAGTAGCAAAGAAATCAACTTTCTAACAATCTTTTACCAAATCTTGTGAAATATTTGTCAGGTTCATTATTCTTGACCAGATTGTTCATGGAAAGCCGAAGTTAAGTGAACTTTTGAAGAATGGGGATTGCGACAACAAATGCATAAATGTAAGTTCCAGGGTAAAGGATGTATTACCTTATAGACATTGACTAGCTAGCTAGCTAGCTAGCTAACTACGGAAAAAGAAGAAACATAAGAAAAGTCATCCACAAATGAGAAACTCCATTTGTTTATAGGATCAAAGAATTCCGATTTTCTCCCATTTGGGTACTTGAAAGATTTAGTTTTTGATGAAAGAGCTTGATTTCCATGTCTAAAAGAATAGTATACCTCCAAGCATTACTACAATACGAGGGCTTACCTTATCTTAGAGGTAACAGTCGTAGTGGTGACGGTGATGAATTGTGATAATAACTTGTTTAAGACAGAAGAAATGAAGAAGAAGAAGACAAAAGGGATTGAAGAAGATGGTGAGATGAAGGAACTTTGTGTTTAAGAAGAGAAAGAAGCCAAGTATGGGACAAATATAAAGAGAAGAAAAGAGTAGACCTGTGGAGGCCTAAGTTTCGCCGGGGGTTCTTAGGGCTGTCCCCATTCTCTTACGTCACTCATTCGCTAGTTTAGTACAGCAACTATTCTAGCTTTGTACAGCACTACCCTTCTATTTCTCGCCTGTGTTCACTCTTATCGCCAATACTTTTTCTGTATGTTAATCATAAGCTAACAGTAAGATACTAACACATTATCCAAATTAAAACTCACAAGGTACCTTTTGGGCTCCTAAACTAATTATATGTCAAGTGATATGCGTTTTTTGTTTTTGGAGCTTATGTATGTAATAGTGAAAGTAGCATTAGGCGAACTGTTTTATTATTGTATTAGCATTAGTATAGTTGATTATAGAATAAGAGGGATCACCGTCTAGAATTAGGTTTAGTAGAAGCAAAGATTTTTACGAAATGGTGAATTAATATGAATGTTTCTTATGTTACAGGTCACTCTAATATCTTTATATTCATTAATTAAAAAATAAGGAGTTCATATGGAAATTAGAGAAGTAAAGAAAATTAAATCATGCCATCTTATTTATAAAATAATTTTAAAAAACAATAAATTGACTAAAAATCATTAATAATATTATTAATCTTATATAACTAAAAATATTTTTATTTACATGTAATTAATTAACGTTTATGTTTAATTCATGCAATTTAAGATTTAGTTGAAATAATTTTAGAAGAATTTTTTTTAATGAAATGTAATGAACTAATTGTTAATACATGAATTTTTATAAGGACCATCATTAACTCAATTATAATTTAATACAAACATTATCTAGTAGAGTATCAATTTTCATATTTTTATTTTTATTAAATGCAATAAAGCATAAATAAGTTACAATATCTACTTTGATTTTTTTTAATTCTTTAGCTTGATAGATCCTTAAAAAAGAAAATATGCATTTTTGGGCAAAGTACATTTATTTGAGCTGATTTAAACAATATATGAAAAATGTTGAATCATTTGACTCCGCTACCGAGAATATTAAATTATATTTTAATTTAAATTTTCTTTCAATATTTAAATATAGTATGTAATAATACTGATAATAATAATAATATTGTTAATTATATAATGAATTCCACTAATCTAAAAAGCTTTATTACAAGATATAGAAGCTAAAACGTTTTAGTACAAGGTTAAATGTAATTTTGATTTTGGAGATCAATAAGAATTTTTCTCGATAGTATGAATTTTAAAATTTAATTTTTCTCAAAAAAATTTATATATTTATATTTTTAGTAAAAATAACAGTGAAGCACACGTATCATTATCATCACTTTTCT
>JANIHZ010000210.1:16278659-16290161 GCA_027478365.1 Erythroxylum rufum | reverse complement strand
TTCAATTGATTACATTCATTGATTTTGAATGTTTTGAATAATTGTTAAATTCATTATGTTTGGATGTTTTAATAATTGCTATAATTATGCATTCTTGAATGATTAAGAATGTATTATGTGAATTGGATTGTTGTTGTGAATTTGTGAGTGTAAATGTGTTTGATATGACGATGATCATGAAAATGAGGTTTTTGAAATATGCCGTCAGGCAATCCGTTTTTCAAGTATGAACTTTCTGTTATGTGGGTTTGGTTAGGTCCCATAAAAGGGTCAAGTGCACTTGTCTAGGCTTCGCCCACCTTCCCGTTAATGGCTTTGGAGCTCCGTTAAGGATTCCTCTAAGTTCACGGCTACACCGGACCGCTATGCGGGAAGGTGTAGTATGTTCCGTTCATGGCTGCACAGGACCGCTATGCAGAAATGTGCAGTACATTTCGTTTTGGACCGACCCAAACCATTCTGATGTGTTTATGTGTCTTTGATTTTTATTTATAATGTGCTACATTCATGCTTTGGAATTGTTCATGACTTGTGAAAGATTTCAGATTTATGAGAAATGAGCAATTGAAGTTTTCAACTGTGAAATTTTTGAAAATTGTTTATGAATGTTTTAAATAGTGAAAAGTTTAAGAAATAAGCATTTTGGCAAAAGCTTTTGAAAAATGGTTTTTACTTATGTTCCAATTTATAAACATGTTATCCATGAGCTGTCAAGCTCACCCCCCTTTCATCCCAATCTCCAGGTATCGAGCAGGAGATCGGATGAAAGAAAGTCAAGACTTGGGTTCGATTTTGTTTGTCCTGTGTTTTAAGTATTTTGGATTCTGGTTTTAGTTTCGTTATGGCTTGGAATGCCATTAATGTATAGTAAGCATTAAATACTTGATGTATATGAATTATGGATTTTTGTATTGAATTTGAGATATTTTTGTAAGCAATTGATTCATGAGGTGTATGAATTATGAAGAATTAAGAAATTGTGTATGGATTTGAGATATGGATGATTTTGAATATGATTGAGAATTATTGAAGTGTTAGGTATAGATGTGTGTTTGCTTGTGTTTAGATTCCGGACAGGAGGTCCGATGAATTTTGTTGATGGATGGGACTTAGAAGTGTGTTTTAAATGATTTGCAGATTTTTGGGTTTCTTAAAATGAAGCCGTTATGCTGCCCGATTTTTTGAAAAAGGACTAATAAGATTTTGGTTATAGATGATTTTTGGGATATGTATGAGTGTATAAGAAGATTTTTATGAATTGAGATTTGCATGAGGATGATTTTCAAAAAGGGAAATTGTATGTATCTCAGTTGTTGTGTATAAAATCGAATAAAGTGAATAAAGAGAAAAGGAATGAAAAGGAAAGAAGAAAAAAAATGTATACCGATTTCGGATTAGTTTAGAGGGAGCGATTGTCTTAGGGTTTTTCCAACGCGACGCGATTTTATTTTTCGAAGATATACATTTTCGGATGTCGGACTTGGACTTCATTGGCTCCTTCAGAATTTGTTCCGTTCGTTTTGAAAGGTTTGTTTCGATTTGCTTCCATTTCGTTTCACTTCGAAATCCGTTCCTTCGATTGCTCCACTTTTGATTTTATTTCCGCATTTTTGTTATCCGATTTTTCGATTCGATTCGTTTTGAATCGATACTTCTGATTTGTGTTCTGTTCTTTCGAATTCGATTTCGTTCGTTTTTCGTTTTTGTTCTCTGTCTTTCCGGTTAGGATCCGGTCTCGAGATCGGGTCCCAACAGTGTAAGCCTAAGTTCAATTGGACACAGATGAATTATGAAATGAGAAGGAGCATAAAATATGTTCTAGAGCATATACCTGGGATTGTCATTGAACATGCATTGTACATAGCCCAAATAACTATTTGGGCATAAATGAGTTTTGTAACGGGTGTGAATTATGTATTGCATAAATTGTGATGTGCAAGTTTAACATCTGCATACAGGCGTATCCAGAAATTGGAAGCAAATGCTATTTTGGAGCATACTGTGAGTAGACTTAGATGGTCTTACTTTATTGTTTGTTTGTTTATGTTATGAATTGAGTGATTATGAATGTGACTTGATTGTTAAATTCCGGACAATGAAGGTCCGATGATGGTGATATTTGAATTGAATATTGAAGTCCCATTGAATGAGAATTGAATGAATTATGTGTACTTATGTGATTGTTAAATGTGTATTTAGATATGAATGAAATTGTGAAATTCTTCACTTCAATGTGGAATGCCGGACTAAGGTCCGATAATATGAGAAAGTGATTAAATAGGATATGAAATTGTGAGTAATGCATTCCATTACATGAATGCATGAAAGATAATGGCAGTTGTGACCAGAGTAGCCATCGATCAGAGCTTCAAGCTCAACGTGTCAAAAAGAGCCTCAAGCTTAAAAGTGATTCAGAGCCTCAGGCTCAACATTTAATGAGCCCTATATGAGACAGTTATCAATGAATCTGGTATCCAATGGATATGGGACAATTTAGGCACTCAGTCACAACAAAGTAACAAATGAAAAGTGAGTCTCATGTGCACTGCATATGTATAATGAAAAATGTAAATCATGATGCATGGTATGAATGATTAAATGTACTGAATGTGAAATTATGTGAACTATGAAATAAATAAGTGAATTATTTGTTATGTGATTGGGTGAGCAATCGATGATGGTCACTCATTGAGTTCGCAAAACTCACCTAAAATTTGCAATATTTTTCAGGATCAGAAGAATACTCAGTTAGGCCAACGGGAGTGTACCTACAGCTTTCAAGTGAAGGATAGAGGTCGGGATCAGTTCGCGTATGCATTTCATGTCTTTAATTTTGTACTGAATTGATTAATCCGCAACTTTTTGTATAAATTGTATTCCGAAATGAAAGGCCCAGATGGCTATACAGGAATTTTGTAAATTGCATTGTATGATTGGAAAGGGTTTATGCCCTATTTGATTATTGACTTCCACATGTGTGTGTTATGATTCAAAAAAAATTATATCGATTTCTGAGTGATTAAGTGCTTAGCACGTCACCCTCGTGGGGCACGAACTCGGATATCACCATCGATGTTGGGTTCGGGTCATGCGGGAGTGGGGTGCTACAATTTAGGCCAAAAATCCCTTTTACGTACCTCCTTAAGTGTCTTGTCTCTGCCTAAGTGTCCAGCTAACCCTCCTCTGTGTAAGTCTCTAATTACCTTCTCCCTCATTGATGTCCACTAGAAGCATAATTGGTTACCTCTCATAAGGAAACCTTCATGAATGTGGTAGTCTTTATACGGCTTTTCTCCTTGACAAGTTTGCCATATTCCTTTGCAGTCTTCATCGTCAACATATAAGTCTTTCAAGTGTTTGAAACCTTCAATCTCAACTGTTAGCATTATGATCATGGCTACTCATCGACTCAACGCGTCTGCCACTACATTGTTTCTCCCAACTTTATGGATAAGTTTATAGGGAAACTTATCAATATAAGCTGACCATCTAGCATGCATCTTGGTCCTCAACTGCTTTTGACTTCCCAAATACTTCAATGCTTAGTGATTGGTATAAAGAATAAACTCCTTTCTAATTAAGTAGTGCTCCCATGTCTTCAAAGCCCTCACAATAGCGTAGAACACCTTATCATAGGTAGCCCATTTTTGCCTTACCTCTCTTAGTTTTTCACTGAAGTATGCCAAAGGCCTTTTCTCTTGGGATAATACTTCCTCGATACCTATTCCACTTGTATCACATTCCACTTCAAATAAATTTTTAAAGTCTAGTAAGGTTAGGACTGGTGTTGTACACAGTTTCTCCTTGATAAAGGTGAAGCTTTGTCCTTGCTCTTCTTCCCTTCTAAACTTCCCTTTCTTTAGACAGTTCGTAATAGGAGCTACAATGCTGCTGAAATTCTTAATAAACCTCCCATAAAACGTTGCCAAACTATGAAAACGTCTCACATCTCCAACGATTCTCAGTGTAAGCCAATTTCTAATGGCCTTTACCTTATCTTCATCTACTCAGATGCCATCTTTTCCCACAGAATATCCGAGGAATAGCAAATTCTCCAACATAAATAGGCATTTCTTCAAGTTGACATATAATTGATTTTCTCTTAAGGCCTTGAATACATGCCTTAAATATCCCACATGCTCTTCAATAGATCTACTATAGATAAGAATATCGTCAAAATAAACAACCACAAACTTACCGATGAAAGATCGCAATACCTGGTTCATAAGACACATAAAAGTGTTAGGTGCGTTGGATAATCCGAAAAGCATGACCAGCCACTCATATAAGTCATCCTTTGTCTTGAAGGTTGTCTTCCACTCATCTCTAGGCCTTATTCTTATTTGATGGTATCCACACCGAAGATCAATTTTAAAGAAAATAATGGCTCCACTAAGCTAATTCAACATATTAACATATCAACGCACATCCTCCAACTCCCATCCTTCTTTAGCGTAAGTAATACTAGCACTACACATAGGCTCATACTCTCCCGAATATGGCCTTTACTTATCAACTCCTCTACTTTCTCCCATAGAATCTCATTCTCTTTTGGGCTCATCCTATAATGAGGGAGATTAGGCAAGCTGGCTCCTAGAACCAAGTTAATATGGTGCTGGATATCGCGCATAGGCGGTAATCGCTCTGGTAAGTCCTCTGGAGTCACATATGCAAACTCCTCCAATATAGATTGCACTTCTTGAGGTAGCACAAGCTTGGGTTTGCTTTTTACTCGCTCTTCCCTTTTAACCATTAACATATGCACCTCTTTTATTTCCTTAATCTCACTAATAAAATTGCCTCGATTATTCTCTACCTGTAATAAGGGCTTCTGGATCTTTCCTTGAGACTTTACGCCACTGATAAGTACTAAAGTATACTTTATGTAATCTTTTACTAAATGGTATGTATTTTTTCTTCCCAAATGCATCGCATATACATCAAACTATCATGATCTTCCCAACAGGATCTAATATGCATCCATCTCTACTACGTCACAGTAGTGCTCATCCTGATACTTTCCAATGGAGAAAGTCACTTTACAATGTTCTTTAACTAGAATCTGTCCAACCTCTTTGATCTACCTAATGCTATAAGGATCTAGATATGGCTTAATAGTCAACTTTAACTTCTTCACAGTAACTGCACTTATAATATTTTCCTGACTCCCTCCATCAATGATCAACTCACACAAATTCCTTAGCACGAAACACCTTGTACGAAAGAGCTTATGTCTTTGCAAATCACCATGCTCCTTGTGGAATATATCATCAGTCTTCTGATGACACACACATACTTCTCCACATCCTTTTCTCCCTGCTGTTCCTAACCATCACCTTTGGGCTTGCACACTTCCTCTTCATCTTCATCTTCTTGTTGTTCCACCATGTTTACTGCTCTTCTTTTTAGACATTCATTAGATTTGTGTCCTGGCTCGCCGCACCTGTAACAGTTTGATGGAGCTAGTTTAGTGTACGGATTGGAGGGTTTGGAAGTTGCTGGAGCTACTTTGTTTGAGCTTCCACCATTAGTGCTTCCCTTGCCAACACTACTCCTCGTAGGGGGTGTACTAACCACCTTCTTTCCTTTATCGCCTAGACTCTTCTCATCTGTATAGCGCTTAAACTCCCGTTACTTCTCATTTAATATAGATTCAGCTTTCATAGCTAAATTTCTCACATCTTGCATTGTAAGCACCATCTAGATTCCTATCTTCTCCCTTATATTTGATCTCAACCATCTCAAATAGTGTGAGGCTTGTTGAGGTTGAGATTCAGACAACTGGTTGCGGGCTGCCAACCTCAAAAACTCTGTTGTATATTCATAGACGTTACGACCGCCTTGATGACATTGCTGATACGTGTCGAAAATATACTGTTTATAATCTGGCGGTAAGAATCTCCCTCTAAGCAACTGCTTCATCCTCCTCCATGAAGAAACCGGATTCTGCCTTCTCTCCTTATTGACTCCCGCAACTGCTCCCACCATACGGAAGCTCCCCCTTTAGACGGTAGGCCACCAACTTCAGTTTCCTATTCTCTAGAATCTCCGTATAATCGAAGAATCTCTCTACCTCCACTAACCAATCAAGAAAGCCTTCAATATCCAGATCTCCGCTAAAAGATGAGATATATACCTTAACTTTATATTCATAGTCTCCTCTTCGTCTTGGTTAGATGACCTCTTCCTCATCATTGGAACTATTTTCATGCTTTTATGACACAAGATTTTGAATCTGAGGTTGCCTCGCAGGGTCACTTTTCCTAACAACTAGTTCCTTAATTCTTCTTGTGTTGTCTCCTCGCAACAACGCTTGCAATTGGTCCTGAATTATCGCCAGCTGCTGTTCCATATTGTGAGTTGATTCCCAAACTTCGGATAACCCATTAACGTTGTCATTAGTGTTGGCCATTGTCATACGAACAAACCTTGGGTTTTCAAGCCTTTTGATACTACCTGACGCAGCGTGAAAACACAGTACTCTAATCCAAAAGTACAGAAAACGCAGATCTAATCCAAGATCTACAAAGAACTCAAAAGGTAGATGAAAAACTTAACAGAAATATAGTATTTTAATTGAAAATAGGCAAAGATCTTTACGCAATACAATAAAGAAGTATTTATATGAGTTATAATGATCTAGAACCTAATAACAAGGAAAAAAACGTCCTTATAATCCTAACAAAAGTAAAACACAATAAACACATAAATAAATAGAATTTTTAATCTAAAGCTTCGCGTCAAAGGAAACCAAAAAACTTGTCTAATTATCTTGAAACTTCAAAACCACACAAGAGTTTTTGGATATACAAAAAAATATACATCATGAAAAACAACAACTAAGAGAATTAAGTATGAGAAGTCACTATTCCGATTTGAAATTGGTCCTGCTTGGTCTTAGAAGACCCTAGATAGGGTGGTCATTGGCCATCAGTGGTGATTGCTTAAAACGGCAACAGCAACTTATAAGCAAGGAAATGGGAAAGAGAAGAGGCAAAAAGAAGGCAAGAAAATGCCAAATTCAGTGGACTGGGACGATAAGTGTGTCCAAACGAACGTATTATTGAAGAAGGATCATGACTTTAAGGAAGCAATTGACCAATAGTGCATGCCATGTACTATACAGGTGGATTGAAGTGTGTGGAATGAGAAGGGCGCGTGGGTCTGTGGCTCTAAATAAAACTCTGTCGACTTTACGCAAACATGATATATATGAGTGACATTGGAATCTCCACGTGTTTGTAGATGCCAAATTTGGTTGATACATATCTGGCTGTTTACTTTCCTTCCGCTTTCGACATGCTCTTTTATAAATATTTAATTATAATTAATATAAAATTATTATTTAAAGTTTTTAGCAGAAAGATAAGACTTGTAATAATTAAAATTTTAAACGTGATTCTAAATTGCAATTAAAAATCACGGCTCTAGATAAATTAACAGTGAATTTTTTGACGTATTTATTTGTTTGATATTCATTTAAAATGATATACTTCACACCCAAGAAAATACTTCTGATCTTCAGCTTTTCTCAGCGTCTTTTGTAGAAGTTAGTTCTCTCTCTTTTACTTGCAATTTAAAATTGGATGAAATCATTACTTTCTTACTCTATAAATCTATCAAAAATTTGAAACCCCTTAATGCATATAATGGAAGGAAGAAGATGTTTAAATCTCTAAGTACAGCTCAAGCCTTTAATAGTTTCTACAACTTTTTTTTCAATCATAAGCTTTCTGGAATTCTTAGCCCCTGGCTTCGTGAGTTCTTGATTAATGATTTCATTTCAGGCTTCATATATTTTTATCACTACACCATTCCATGACTTTTTATACATGGAATGGCCAGTTTGATATATCGACAATTGTGAGATTGAATGTTTATGTAGCTGATGAAGCTAGGCGGTGAATGGCTGGATGTGGATGACGAGTAGTGCACGTAGAACGGTGGTCGTCGGCCTTGGTTACAAATCATGCTGCGAACGTCAACATTGAACTCATCCCCTCTACCTGTGGTCCCTACCACTACTAGGCGAATAATATATATATCGGATTTGGTATTGCAATGGGTTCTAATACAGTACTGTACTGATACTAGTTAATACCAGCTATTGTTTCAAATAATTTTTTAAATTTATTAAATAGTCTCTGGACTTTTTTAGAGATTACAAAATAGTTCATTGTCATATTGTACTGTTGTATTGTATATGTTATAAGTTTACATCAATCATGTTTCTAAAAATCATAATAATAAATAATAACCACAATTAATATGAAATAAGAATAATTTTTAGATATTTCACATATAAATAATAATCATAATTAATATTAAAAAAGACAATTATTATCATAAAAATATAAAATTAAGAACCATACAAAGTATTTAAAATATTACAATTTTATCATATAATAAATAATAATTACATCAAAATATCCAATAAAAAGAATAATAAATATCGTTAACTCTCAAATTATTACAATCTACAATAAGAGTTCGTGATGAGGAACAAACCAACTAGAAGTGAAACATATAACAAAAATATTTACAATTACATTACATTTATAGAATGTAACATATACATCAAATATAAGTAAAATTTAAAGAAGAAAAAACAAAAATTTGGAACTTCATTCAATCGTTTATGGGAGGATACTCACTATAACTACACTAATCTCAATTATCATTTGGTACAAAATCTTCATCATTGAGAGGAGTCTTATCATTATTATCATTCAAATTCAATGCACCAAATAACATATCAATGCTTTCCCAACCAAGATTATCTTTCAAGTCATTCACATCTATCAAATCTGATTCCTCATAAACCCAATCCACCAAAAGATCGATCTTATCAATAGAAATTTGATTTGTTGAAATACTTGTGTTATTAAAAATCCTAGTAAATAATAAAATTTAATTATTAGAAAATTATAAGAAATTATATCAAAATTAATAATGATAATAGCATACCTTTTCTGAAGCTTTAAATTGTAATAAACGAATAACAAGTCATTCAATCTCTTGTACTCCAATCTATTCCTTTTCTTGGAATGAATGAATTCAAACGTACTCCAACTCTGTTTACAGCCTATTGCACTCATGCATTGAATTAAAATTTGAATTATAAACCTTTGCAATTATGAAACACCACTTTCAAATTGATCCCACCAATTGTAAGTTGTAAGATAACAAAAGTAACGTTACAAACAAAATAAGTGATAATTGATTTTCAATAAATAAGAAAAAAGAAACAATTAATACCTGCAGAAAGTTTTCTTCTTCGTCGAATAGCAATCGACAATCTAAAATCCCCGCCACACTGCTTATAAAGCTCCATCTATGAGCTCAAGAGATCTTGCATCATTTTATAACCAACAATTATTGTAAAAGTGAATAGCATTTATCTACTAACTTTAGCTTTCTTTGTAAAATCCGATCTAGAATATAGACTAGGATTTAAAAAAGCCCCATTTGCAAACAATGGAGAAGAAAGTTGTCTTTCCTATTTCTTATGATGATTGCTAGATACAGTGTGTACAAAGAAGACTTATGTTTCAGATTAGCCTTGATTGCTTCTTCGGCCCTTTCTATGGCATCATAAAAATATCCAATTGTTGCCTTTGCTTCTCTATCAGTTAAGCGAAGCACCTTCACTAAAGGCTCACAAACATGGATAAAAAATTGGTATTGAGATCAAAATTCTCTATCTTTCAGTATAATTATGGAAACCTCCACTCCAGCATTAGACCTAACATGCTGATATGAAACCCACTTATAAGTTGTGAACATTTGTTTTAACTCTTTCTTTATTGTAACAAAAGTCTCAAGTCATAAGAAATTTGTTGCAAATCTCGTCACAGCAGGATGACAAATTCCTGGCATTGGTAAATTCCTTTCTCATTAAATTCAACATCCATGCACGATTATAGATGGACTTGGTCACCTTTTTAGCTTTTTGCATAGTCTCATCAATAATAGGAAAATATCTAGGATCCCCTATATCTTTCAGCATTAGGTCAATGCAATGTGTAGTACAAGAAGTCCAAAAAAATAATTATACTTATTCTGTAACCTTCTTCTTGCTGCTTTATAAGCGACATTATTATCAGTAATGAACTGAACAATATTTTCTGACCTTACTTTATTCACAACTTCATCAAATATCTCAAACAAAGTATTAGTATTTCTAATCAGGTCAGATGCATCAATAGACTTCAAAAATATTGAGTGATTTGCAGAATAAACCAAAAAATTAACAATAGGCTCTTGCCTCCTATTTGTCCAACCATCACACGTGATTGAACACCCAAAAGTACCCCAATTCACTCTTCTTTCTGCCAAATAACTTCTAATTTTAGAAACTGAACAACTTAAAAGTTTACCTCTTAAGTCATCAATAGAAGGAGCTTTGTATACCAGACTGTAAGAGGTTATAGCATCCATCATAGGTTGATAATAATAAGACTGAGAATCATTGAATGATGAACCTGTACTGTTGGATCCTGATATGTTTGAAATTTTACTTATTATTTGTTTAGTGATTTAAATATGCTTGTTTGTTTAATTATTTATTTTTTGAATTGGGTCATTAATTTAGTAGGCTTGAGTAAAGAATGAAATTAGTTGGAAAGATGGGTAGTTAGTTAGTATTTAATGTAGCTTAAGTGGGTGGAAGAGTGTAGAGCCACAAAAAGACAAAATAGGGCAAAATAGGAAAGTCCAAGTTAATGAGGGGCATTATTGGAAGGATTAGGCTATTAAGTTGTCTTGAAAAAAATAAGAAGAAGATAGGAGCAATTTCATTGGCAGCCAAAGGGGGAGAAGAAAAGAGAGAACGTGAGGGAGAGAAGAGAAGGAGAAGAAAGATTGAAAAGCTAGGGAAGAAGGAGGAAAAATTGTGGAAAGAAGAGAAGAATCAAGCTTTCCAAGGTAAGTTCCTCATCTTCTTCACGCTTTAGTTAAGAAATGGGTTGTGGTTTTGTGAATGAGAAATTCTAGAAAGAGAAAGGGGTTTTGTGTTGTGAATGGTTGGAGGAAGAAGAAGATGGTGAAATCCATAGGGCTTTTGGGTTTCTAAGTTAGGTTTGGAGTTTTCTAACCTATATGAACCATAGATAGGTTAGATTGAAGCTCAATTAGGCTTAATTTGGGAAATTTTCAATTGAATTGAAATTTATGAGAAATTTTACTTGTGTTTAGGAAATCAAGAGCCTATCCAAAAGCAAGAGGAAGGGACTCATTGAATTTGGATTTTTCCAAGAGTATAAGGTGGGTAATTTATTTATAGTTATTGTGTAATGAATAAAATGTATTGTTTGTGTATTGTGTGCTAAATAGCTTGCTTGATATATTATGATGTGGAAAATGCATTATAAGGTGTTATATGTTGTGTCATGCATTGAAAGATGTATGACATTTTGGTATGATGGAATTGTGAGTATGATTGTCATGCCATTGAATTTAAGTCATGGCATTTTGATTAAATGGAAAGAAGCAAAGTATGAG
>JANIHZ010000210.1:16250878-16269800 GCA_027478365.1 Erythroxylum rufum | reverse complement strand
CCATTTGGCTAGCTTTATAGGCATATCAAACATGAGCATCTTTTGTATTTGGTATTAAGTTGATGTATATGTTGATAAGTAAGTAAAACTTGTTCAAACATTGTTTTTTGTTTTCAAATGAGAATGAGAATTGAGAAGTTATTACGGTATGTTTATGTTTATTTAAATTTTGAGAATGATGGATGTGCTTATCCTTGGATAAGATATCAAATGGTTGCTAGTGCTAGAAGAATATGTTGAAATTGGGAAGAATGTGTGTGATGAATCCTTTGGAGTTGAGTTTCATTGATGTTTGTAGTTGTTTAATGGATTTGAAGTGTTTTTGTGGTATTGGAGAAGAATATGAGGTAAGGGAATGTTAGGAGGGGTTTAGGAACCTTTGAAGGGGACTTGGAGGGTGAAAAATTGGTGACTCCTGTAGGTTACACGGCCTGCCCGTGTGAATTCACACGGGCCGTGTGTTTTCAGACCAGGAGCACCATTTTTACCCGTAGGTCACACGGGCAGACCGTGTGATTTCACACAGTCCGTGTCTTTTGACCCAGAAAATGACAAAATTTTAATTTTTTTTCTTCATGAAAGTTGTAGCCTTAGATGTCTACTTTATAACCGTACAAAATAGAAGTCAATCCGACACCTATAGTGAGAGCTATGGCATTTGCGCCAAAACATGTTCATTAGGAGTAAGGATATGAACAAGTGGGATTCGTTTGACCATAACTCCTTCGTCCAACCTCCGATTGAGATGATTCTTGAGGCGTTAGATTCCTAACACGTTTTTATACCTCTCCATAAAAATTGATATCTTTTATAGTTAAATTAAAAAATTTTGATGGAAAGGAAGTGAGGGGTCGGTTTGGAGAGCTTGATCGGGCTATGAATATATTTTGGATTTTTATGCATATCTTAAGCTATAGAACTCCGATTGAGGTGGTTCTTGTTTCTAAATGAACTAGAGACTAAGAGCTACATGTTTGAAGAATTCAATTGTGATTTTTGTGATTTATTTGTATGGGCTCGCCTTTGTGGCTCGATATGTCATGAGAATGGGGACCATTTGATGAGGGTTAAAGAGATTGGAAACCCGCTTATGCTTATGTTTTTCGATGTCGGATCGATCGTTGGGCTTTGAAAATGAGGCCCAACATGTACCATACTACCATCAAGCTATTTTCATATTGACAATGTGAGTCGCATCTATTGATTGCATTGCACTATGAATTGGAGGTTAGGCTCCAGGAGTTGTTAATGGTACAAAAAAGCTAGTCACTTGTTTTCTTCTTTTCCTCACATCAAGTCTAGGTGTAACATTCACTTCTTCCTAGGCCTGGGATGGAACACTATCACTACCACTACCACCTTCAACATTTTCATAATCACCACGAAAACCAATAAACGAAATTCCACTAACAATTTCAAAATTTAACATTTCCTTTTAATCTTTCTCATGTTGATATTTTTCAAGTTATATTTTCATTTGTCACTTCACACAATGGCTTACTTTTTTTACAGGGTTCTACATCTTCTTTAACCTCAGCTAAATGCTTCTTCAATCGGGTGATTCCTCTACCTTTCAAATACTTGTTACAAAGCAAGCAAATTGTATGATTCTTTATACCTGGGACCAATGCAAGATGAGCCTAAGCTGGATCATTATATCTTCCTGAAGTAGTTTGATCATGAGTACTTGAACTTTCTTATATTTATCTGTAACAATAAATGAAGATATTAGTTTGTAAGAAATTAATTCTTTAGTAGTTTCATCAACAAAATTAGCAGTGCTAAGTCCTTCATGAGGCAATGCAGCATAAATAATGTCTTTAACTCTTTATATTAAGCCTAAAGAAGTAAAGATTTATGAAATTAGAGTAAAATTCAGAAATAGATAGACTTTCCTATTGGAGAGTAGTAAATTCATGCTAAATTTAAAATCAAACTACAGTGTTATGCTTTGTAGTCTTGAAGGTTCAAAGATTTAAGATGATGGCTCAATAAATCCAAAAATTCAAGTCATGACTTAAACATCCTCAACTTCACTTAACATGTTCATCTTTATTCTCGCTTTTTCAAGAATATGATTATTGCCATCAACATATCTCCATAAATCCTTGCCTTTAATAAATATCTTGAAATCGAATGCACAAGTTGAGTAATTTTTTTCATTAAGATGAACTAAGAAACTTTCACACTTATTCGAAAATATAATGCCAAGTTACTATAAATGAGATAAAAATGGAGTAATAAGAAAGTAAGATTTTGAATATGCAAAAACTATAGGATGGCCTAATTTTTGGATAAATAAAGGTGAATATGCAAGAGACTTGATGAGATGGACTAATTTTGGGATAAAAATAACTTAGAGATATAGATTTTACCATTTTTTCTAATTTACTATACAATAATTACAATTACAAAACCTCCTCTTCGGCTCTTCCACAAGACCACAATCGAATTATTATTATACTCAATTAATTATTTACCCCATATCCAAATACCATTACAATAATTTTAAGAATATGTCAATTAATTATTTACTTTAAAGTCTTTACATTCTCGGTTTTAAGGTTTTAATTTAAGTTCAAACTTTCTAACTTTTAATTCATGCATGCCGTGTTTTTTAATGATAAAAAAATTAAGATAAATTTTACATGATCCAAACCACAACCAATGAACCAAATTCATTTCATTCAACTCCAATCCATTATCCAATCAACGCAAATCACAAACCCAAATCGCAATTTCATTCCAACTTCCAACTTCCAACTTCCAACTTCCAACTTCCAACCCATTCACAATCACAAATGCAATTAAGCAAAAAAATCAATTGAAAACTGCAAACAAACCTAAACAAATTCACAATCATTTTTCGGATTGGGTTGGGTTTAGATTTGGTATTATTCCAGATCTGGCAGCTGTTCATGCATGGAGGACAAGAGGAGAGCAGCTGATAACAGAGGCGTGGAGGAGGTTTAGTGGTGGCGTGGTGTGGTGGTGGACCTCGTGGAGGAGGGTTAAAGCTTGATGGAGGAGGTTCGGTGGTGGCAGGTTTGCGTGGTGGAGGAAGATCACAGTCATATGGTGTGATGGTTCGTGGTCATCTGGTCACTGGAGAGCGAGAAGCATCGCCAGAGAGGGAGAGGAGAATGAGAGAGAGATATAATGGAGATGAGAGTGTGAGATAGTGAGAGAGAATGGAGGTGAGTCTGAGAGAGAGAAAAAAAATCAAATTAACGAGAGTGTGCATGCATCATGGGTAGGGGTTTTGGGTAAATTTTTTTTGCTTTTTGCTAAATGGTCTCTCACTTTTCTAAAACTTACAGTACCGTTCGGTATATGGCCAATATTTTGATTACAGACCGGCACCAAACGAAAATACCTGATACTGACAACCGATACCAATACCTTGGATGCCTTTCTATTTTTTGACTAGTATGGTACTGTCTGGCCTATAATGGCTAGTATAGAACGATATTTTAAACACTGATGACTTGGCAGTGTCATTCCTAACATTTTATAAGCTCAGAATAAAGTAAAAAAAAGATCTTAATAAATCGACAATACATAAATATATAAGCTTTAAAAGCTTTTTTTATTAACTAAGCTTATTATCTGTACATAAATGACTCAAGTCATACTCAACAAAATAATAAATGATCATAACAACAGTTGACAGTATCTTACAAATGTCAGCAGCAATAAAATCTTTAAAAATAGTAGCAACATCAACAAAATAACAATAGCTGCAATAATAAAATAGTAGTAGTAGTAACCGAACAACAATATGAAATTGCAAAATGCCAAGAGAATTGTACTAACAAGCACACAAATGATCATGAAAAACAAAATTTCCATACATTTCTATATGTAAATTCATTAATAACGGTATCAAGATCAATATTGTTCTACATATCCTTTTCGATACATAAAATAATTAAATCATTCAACCTTTCTTGTGACATTATAATTTTAAGTATGTTTTAATAATTTTAACTTTAAAGCAGTTGTAAATTTAGTAGCATTCTTTTAATTCATTATTATCCAATGATCTCAACTTCTTTGAATAAAATAAGAATCCAAAAATACTTTCAAATATCGTTAATTGTTCAAATCTATTCTTCAACGAAGCAATTGCAATATCTACAACAACTAAAAGTAACTAACTCTAAAGGAATCCTTAACTGATTGTATTTTTCTGCCATTATCATTTTCATCAAATCCTCACCATCGATGTATTTAAACATTTTTAGATTATAAAATGTAAAAACATTTATTCGTAGGTTTTCTGATATCTATTAATCTAAGGGTTAATTTACAAATTAGTGCATTGTAAGTTATAAATATGATTTATATGTAAGCGACCTTTGTTAATTATTCATATAATACTCACTCGTACTTAAATTGTTAGGATCTTCTTCTCTTTTAGTATATACTAGGATTAGGCTTATGCTTATGCCTATTGCATGGGTTATTAAGATAACTACATATTATTTAATTAATATTCAATTTGAATTTATATACTTCATTTCTCTTATACAAAATGTTTATTATTTACTATAACAAATATTTGGAAAATTATTTTAATTAAAATTTTTACATAATGTATAAATTAGTAGTTATTACATAAATATCTAACACCAAATAGTAAATCATTTAAGTGCTAAAGGAAAGGTGTATCATTATATATGGTAGATAAAGATATGCCGATGAATGTAAACTTTCTTTTAAGAAAATATCAAATATTACGAAAATGCCATAATAGTTATCTCTTTTTTTTCTTCAAAATTTTAGTATATAATTTTAGATAAATGTCCATCCATTCTAATCTAATTATCGATGGGGCCCACTACAACTTACTTGAGATCTTATCTTATTTAAAAGTTTAAAATTTTTTAAAAATTCTACTCTCCAAAAACATCAACCCCACACGACCCTCATCCCAAATATGATTCCTCCAAGTTTAACTTAGATTCTTTTTTGATAGACAAGATTACGTAATAAAATCTTTACACCAAAATATAAAGGGACCATTGAAACTTTTTATTGAAAGAAAGAGTTTAAATGAAAAGTCATAGATTGAAATTCCAATTATATATTAGGATCAAATATTATTATATTAATAGATATATCATTGTTAATATAGATGCATAATTGGAACAAATACAAATATAAAGTATAAATTAAAAATATAAAAATAACATTTTCTTTTCTTCTCCTTAACAAGATTGAATCATAATTGTTAAACCGTCCAATTAATGGTTAAAACTAAACTCTTTTTTAGCTATATTCAATAAAGCTTGAAATTTAGAATATGAAACTCAACTACAAATTCTTTTCTTTTCAGTTTCTACATGGTAAATTCCCAAAAAAATCTTTTTGTATATATAAACATCTTGAAGCAAATTTATTGAATTTTCAGTTTCTTACCCCTTTTAACGAATATATCAATTTAATTTTAATTTTCAAATATTTTAATAAATATATTTATCAATTTATTAAATTTAGCTCTTTTAATGAATGAGCCCTATGAATCTGGACATCAGAGAAGTGCCCTTCCTGCCCTTGCCTAAAGCTGGCACTGCTACCACCACCACCACCACTACCACTACCATTCTTGTAGGGCTTAACATCAAGCTTGCTCTTTCTCTCTCTCTCTCTCTCTCTCTCTCTCTCTCTCTCTCTCTCTTTTGGTGACCATCTATGTGTTAAAAACTAATAATAAGGAAACAACATAAATATAAAAAATAAAATGTATAAACTGTGAGGAGGCTCTGTAGAAATGTGGAGACAGATCGCTAGAGTTAGCATAACTAGCAAAAGGAGATGCTGGGGACGGTTCTAGCGTGGATCTTAAAACTCTTTTTGATATCAACTCTCCTCCAAAATTTGTCATCCTTTCTCTCTTTTCTCAATTTTTTGAACAAAACATTACACTTTAGGATTCATGTTAGTTAGAGTAATTATAATTTATGGTTGATAGAGTTTGGTGAAGAGAAATCATTGTAGGGTATAAATGTGATTAATATACTCACATGTGTATATATATATATAACAAAGTTCTAAACTATCTTCTTTTTTGATGAAATAAGAAAAGGTTATCAAAATGGGTGGTGATATTATGATTATATCTTATTATAGTGACTATAGTCAATATGAGTTCAATTGCAATTAAAGAACAAGAAGAAATGACAAAATATTTTCTGTATTTCTATATGACTATAATGTTATGTACATCCATCTATTTATACACTCTAAGTGACTCCAATTAAAGGAACAAATTAACTGAATAATTACACAATATTAATGTGTATGATTCTAGGACAAAATGAAGGCTAAATATATATTGATATTTGACTTCCGAAGATTAAGTTAATATCCTCCCACAAACTCAAGGTGGTAGTAAAGACGATAACTTGAGTTTGGAGAGAAGATCTTGAAAATGTCGAGATGGATATGATTTGTAAAAAGATTAGCAATTTGTGCTTGAGATGAAAATATGACAAGTTCTATAGTACCGTGAAGCACATGATGATGCACAAGATGACAATTAATCTTGACGCGTTCTGTTCGTTCATGAAAGACATCATTATGAGCAATCTGCATTACACTATGATTATCATAAAAGAGAGGAATTGTTGACGAACGAAGACAAAGAGATTTGCTAAGAAAGAAATATTAGCTAGTAATAGATCAACAATCAGTTGAGTTTCTAGCCCAGTCGATATTAAAGTATACACGTAACTCTAATAAAAAAGAATGACTAAAGTGAAGCTCATGAAATAAGGTATCTTGAATGTACCAAAGTATATACAAAGAAAAACAAAAAAAATGAGTGGTATGAGGTGCATACATGAACATCACGAGCAATATCTGGACGAATGATAGTAAGGTATATAAAATTATCAACTAGCTGTTGATAAAGTGTACCATCACTCAGAGGAGTTCTATTAGTGGCAGAGATATAATTAATAAAATCGACTAGAGTGTTAGCAATCTTAGTGTCAGTAAGACCAGCATGAGAGATAAGATCAATAGCATGCTTGGATTGAGATACATGTTAGCCTGAATCATCAGCAGATACTTCAAGACCTAAAAAATAGATCAAGGAATCTAAATCTTTCATTTCAAAATGTTGATGAAGACAAGAATTGAGAATAGTGATCTCTTGAGTATCATTACTGGTTATTATCATGTCATCAACATATAAAAGGAGAAGAATGCACGTGCACCCTTGATCTGTTTTTGGATAAATAAAGCATGGTCATAAGAGCTAGACATAAGTTCAAAATGATTTACGATAGAGCTGAATTGAGCAAACCATGCTCGAAGAGCTTGTTTAAGGCTATACGAGGCTTTGTGAAGATGACGACAAACTTTATTAGGTGGATAAGCATACCTAGGAGGAGGTTGCATATATGAAAAATTGTTCTCAAAGCAGATTTAGAAACCTAGAGTACGAAAGTAGAATGCTGTGAGAAAGAATGAAGAAGGCTACAGTATTTTGACTCCTTTTGTTACAAAAGAGGCTTTAATACCATGTAGTAACAGAGAACAAAGAGGAAATGGCAAAATGTTTTTTTTATATATATTTTTGTGCATCTATAATGTTACGTACATCCATCTATTTATACACTCTAGATGACCCCAACTAAAGAAGCAAGTCAACTAAATAATTACACAGTATTAATATACATGATTGTTGGAGAAACTAAAGGTTAAATATATGTTGATATTTGACTTCCGAAGATTATGTTAATATAACAAAGTTCTAAACTATCACCTTTTTCTATGAAACAAGAAAAGGTTTAAATATCAAAATGGGTGCTGATATTATGATTATGTCTTTTTTAGTAACTATAGTCAATATGAGTTCAATTGCATCTAGGGAAAGGTTTCAATTGATGCTATTAATAACATCAAAATTCAGAAGAACCATAATATTTGTAATCCAAATTAACCGCAGTTTAACTAGTCGAAACTTTCTGGTTTTAGTGTCGATAATATGTGTACTAAGGTCTTTTTACTGTGAACCCCAAAATAGGTATATATATGGTTTCCAATCAATAGTTCTAACAAAACTCTTCAACTTCACTCCTGTCCCTTTCCACTTCTATTGATGTTGCAACTCTCAGTACTCTCTGTCTATCTCCCTTTATATTAAAGTGTGAAACGCAAGCTTCTTTCAAAGGGACATGAACTATCATTGCACCCTTGTAGGTATTAATTCTAACATTTGGCATTGAAAAAGAGACTTATTTAATAATACTTTCTAGACCCCTAATATATATTCTATAAGGAGACTATGATAACAAAATTTGGACAAATTTGAAAAGACTTCTTTTTGTACTCTTTTTCTTGATCGATGGAATAAAACGAAAGAAGTTATTTTTATTAGTAATGTGTCAATTTCTATGAGATGATGATTGATCATCATGTGATTTAGAGTGGACATCTCCCTTTGGCTAATTTCTGTTGTATGATTTCATATATTTGAAAAGCCAAGTGCATATGATGAAGACTTGCACCTACAGTTCTCAAATATGCACATGTAACTAAAGAAATTTATCTGTTAGTCATTCCAGAAAAAAGATCTAGTTAAAACATAGTTCTTGTGGGTATAACTATGATGTTCTTGGGGGCTGTGAGTGGAAGAAAAATAAAAATAGCCACAGAACGGAAGGCATAGGTTAAAATGATGTCAAGTCATTAACCAACATTAACATGGAAGACACATATCGACCTCAAAAGGGTTAACCCTGCTCTTGTCATCCTAGCAATTTAAGTCAAGAGCATGCATATATGTTTTATTATGTGTTAAATCCTCATTGGCTCGTGGCCTAAGGAATCTCCCATGATAAGAAAGAAGTTTACAAACATATATGATATTGATGGTTAAAGTAGTACAGTTTGAAAAGGAATTCCCTAGGCAGGCATCAATGTATATGGGAACAAGATATATGGTCCACTGGTTGAGAGACAGATTGAGAAGGGGAGATACATTAATGGGCACAGATGATAAGCTGAAAGAGTCCTGCAAAAATGGCCTATAGATCAATATCGATGATGAATGTTGAGATTCGGAGATGGGTTGTCTTCGACCCTGCCCTCGTGCTGTTGATCAGATCTTTCGGAAGGATTCAGCGTGAGGAGGGGTCCATTACACATCAATAATAACGCGTTCAAATTGACTAGTTAGATCTCTCTTTGCTTGTGTTCCACAAACATAGATGTCTCTTTCTGGGTCTAGATGTATACTCACACTTGGTTCAGGCATTAGGTTTTTTTGTCAAAAAGGTATAATTCTTATTGCATTGGCCTTTATCCTCTTTTTTTCTCTTTCTCTATGAGCTTTCAAGTCAAGGAACCTTCTCATCATGATTGACACCAACGCACAAGATCTGCGCTTATGTCAGTAGTGTCCCGATTTCAGACGCTCTTCATTTGGTGGACTCACATTACAGGTTCTGTGCAGAATAGCTGGAAATTCTGGAGAAATTTCAAGAGATGAATGAACATGGAGTGCTATATATGGATACTGCAGCTAGCAGATTATAATGATATTGGTTTTACTCAGGATATTGCTTATCGTAAGCCAAAAAACTAGAACAAAATTGTCTCCCAAGTAGGGTTTCTCACAAGAAGCATCAAATGAACAATTTGAAGCATAATATTCTTAGAAAATTACAAAGAAATGATCCTGTTGGAATTGACATTTCATGGACTCACTATAACTACATAAGTTGGATTTTTGTTAAACCTACAATTCTAGTCCTTGTATATAGTGAATACAAAACGATGGAGTTATAGGTAATTATTCTAAAAACATACACAAGAAATATATGAAGTTTAAAAAGATGATTACCCGATTACCAATGATGACCATGCCATTTTATCAAGCTATAAGATGATTCCTCTTCCTCCACTACATAGAGTTGTCTCATTCCCGATCCCACAAGAAACAAAATCACTCACCAAAAAGCTCATTGAAACCCGCAATAGAATAATTACTTCCCTAAGAAGGTGTCCACATACCCCTTGTAATTATTTCCAACCAATGCTTCTATGCATTTCTTATAGCCCCCTACCCTCTTTCAGGCAAACAAACGTGTGGCTCGATGCCTCCACATGCTTATTTATGTATATCGACATTATCATAAAGTTGAAAATAAATCGATCATCTCCTATTCACTATTATTACAAAATCCTTAGTAAGCATAATCAATTGGAAATTTATGATAAGGGTCAGCTTTTAGGCTTTGCAAACCACCACCCCATCAACTTGTGCGCCTCGAGAATTTGAGTTTTACACAATGATGAAAGTAGGAGAATTAATCATGTGATTGACCCTCTTATCACCCAAAAAACTAATCACAGTGTATTAAACCTTAAGCTAGCTTTCAAACTTTTGTCCACTCGCTCAAAATGGTAGTTAGTAAAATTAACTTTATATGCCATAATTAGATACCCTGGCCTTTTATATATCTATGTGTGAAATTTTTAATAATCTGTGTAGAAAATAGAAATCATCCATCTCATTATTCAAATGAATATTAAGCAGAATTAATTTCATTAAACTCTTAATATTTTTAAATTAATAAATAATTTATAATAAGAGAATTATTATTTGTATACGTATTAAATAAATTATTAAAATCACACAATAATTTGTTAATTAAATATTTTAAATAATTTCATTAAGCAACTTTATATATTCAATTCAAATTCAACTTAAGTAATGTACAAAATAAACCTACATTTCTAATATGAAATGTTATAGGATTTGAACCTAAGACCTTAAGATAAAATCTTATAGGATTTGTAATATGAAATGTTATAGGATTTGAACCTAAGACCTTAATATGAAATCTTATAGGATTTCTAATATGAAATGTTAGAGCTTACCAACGCGACTTGAGCCATCTCGGGACAGACGAATAAATAAAACTTTAAGAAATGTTCCTTCAATTTCAACTATTGCGTTATTAGGTCAAAGCTTTTCTTTCTCAAGTTATATGCTCCTTTTCTTTTTTCGGGAATAGCCGAGTTAGATGGTTGAATCAAAATCATGAAAGCCCAAGGTGCGCTTGAAACTTATGTTGGCGAACCAAACTACATGGGCTGAGCATTGGGCTCTTGAATAGACTTATATTCTTACCAGAACTCACGTCCACAGTGGCTTGATTTCGAGGCGTCCAAGTTATTGATGTCTGTCTACTGCTTTTTTTTTTTTTTGTACAGTGTCTACTGCTTGTTGACAATCCAAGCAACAACTCTGATAAGAGTTGGGTTTGACGTTTCAGGGGCTGTTAGGAGTCTGAATTTGACATAAATTTAATGGAGATAAGGCTTGATTGGCTTCTGGGGATGGCGTGGATCGCCGGAATTGCACCTATACTAGTGGCTTCTCTCCCTTCTTCGCAACTAAGTTATTTTCATAACCTTTTACTGGGATTTGCTAAGAGAGGCAAGATTATGCAAACTTCAACCAAGGTAGATCTTCAAACGACTTCTGAAATGCTAGATTATGCTTTGGGATTTGAATATACGTATTCCATTTTGGGTAGCTTTTAGACCGTTATCTAGTCACCTGGCTTGTTTGTGGTATTGATACCGAGTTTGAACTTATTATATGATTGGGAATTTAAGTTTTAGAGCTGATTATGGAGATGTATGTATGCGCTTATTGTTTATTTGCCAGTGTAGATGTTCACGGTTCCGCAAAGATTGTTTTTGCACTTCTACGTGTTGGGTGTGGTGTGGACGACCTTTTTGCTGGTCGTAACTTGGCACTACGCATCAAAAATGGCTCCGCTGGATTCGTTGGATTACTTTGGCACTGCTACTGATGCTTCTCATTTGCTCAATACTGAACAGAGATACATGATTTGGATATCTGTGTTTTTGGTTTTGTTGATGGAAATACATGTCTTGAGGCGCCTTTATGAGACAATTTATGTCTTTAAGTACAGCTCTTCAGCTCGGATGCATATTTTTGGCTACCTCACAGGCCTTTTGTGAGTTTCTGATGATATCTTATCTCGATTATGTTATCACTTCCTGGTTGCTTTTTGCTGCTCCTATTCTATCGTCAATTAGCAAAGGAATTTGTTTGTTGAACTCTTCCGGACACCGAAGCTTCATTGAGCTGAATTTTGTATTTGTACTTTCATGGGACAGCTTCTATACAGCAGCTCCTTTGTCACTCTGTCACTGTTGTGTGTTGGAGGCTCTCAACTTTGCAGCTGAGGAGGCAATTAAGTTAAATGTTAGAAGCCAAGAGAAGTCATTAATTGAATTCTGTTGGTGGACACATATGAAACCCATGATAAAGCTTGGGTGGTTTCAGTGGGTTGGTGCTGCTATATTTGCTTGGGGTTGGCTGCATCAATATCGATGTCATTCAATTTTGGTAGAAACATTCTCTCTCTCTCTCACTCACTCACATACAAACACACACACATACACACAGACAAAAACACACAGAGACACACACACACACACACACACACAAAACATGCACATATGCACGCTTGTGCGCACTCGCTCACACACACACGAAGTTGGTGAATCAGTCAATTTTTGGGGTTCAGTTGCAATGACTTGTGGTTACTGATTTCAATCCCAGACTTGTTTTCCATTGACCTTTTAAAACTGTTCCTTCAACTTTTTAGTTTCCATTCGCTTAGCAGATTTTATTTTGTATTTTCTGTTTGCGCATGTCTCTATTTCATAACAAAATTATTGTCTGTTTGTTGGCTTTTGTTCAGGGCTCTTTGAGGAAACATGGAGACCAAACTGACAAGTATATGATTCCTTATGGTGATTGGTTTGAAATAGTTTCAAGTCCGCACTATTTGGCTGAGATGGTATCTCAACTTTCTATGTTCCTCTCTCGCAAAGCTGCATTTTTTGAATTGATGATGGGGGCAATATTTTTGTTCTGCAAGTATATCAGCATCATTACTTGACATTCTCATTTCTTGTAACGCTTCTTTCAGGTAATTTATGTTGGTTTGCTGGTTGCAAGTGGAGGCACCAACTTCATTGTGTGGTTGCCTTTTGTTTTTGTGGTAATGCCAACACCAATAGCTACGTTGGCCTTATTTAAGTGTTGGAATGATTCTCCTAACTTAATTCTATAGATGTTGTTTTCACAAAAATCCCTTTCTAATTGTTGTTGCAGGTGGCTAATCTTACATTTGCAGCAGCAGAAACACATAGGTGGTATCTGCAAAGGTTGAAGAACTACCCTCGTAATCGACGTGCTGTGTTTCCATTTATATATTAGTGATTTGTGCATCCTGATAATTTCGTAATACCAAAGTTTAAGGAAATATTTTTACCATGTTAGACGCATTCTAGTTTTAGTGTTCACCTAGGGCAGAATTTGAAGCTGAAATACCAATCAAATGGATTAACATGAAAAGATCCATACTCTTGCAAATATAAAGCCTGGTCATCCGAAACCTGGAAAACAGCTACCAAAACTGGATGATCTCTATACTATGTGCTCAAACTTGCCAACTCCATTGGATTTGGTAAGCAAACGTGTGCCTAAGCGATTCAAGATTTGTTTCCAAGTTGGTGCAAGTTAGGCTCGATATGGTGGGAGCCCAAATTTTGCGTCTTGGAAAAACAGAGCAATTAAGGTCCATCTATCCCATTAATTTCATCTTCGAAAGTCTAGACTTGACGTCCTTGTAAGAAGAGTCAAGAGTATGAAACCGACGAGTCTCCGAGTCATACTATTATCCGAGAACGAGATGGAGGTTATTATGTTTGGTTGGTTGGTTGGTTGGTTGGTTATTAAACAAATAAAATAAAATGTAATATTATTTTATTATTTAAGAGGAGAGTTTATAATAAAATATAATAGAATATTATATCTTATCAATGTTGTGAATACCATATTGAACTTAGTATCGGATTAGGTTCTGGTATGGTCTTGCATCGATATCAGGTACGGTTTCGGATAATTTTTTAAATTTATGAAATAGTTTTAATATTTTTTAGAAATTGCAAAATAATCTACTGTCATATTGTACAATTGTATTGTATAGTTTATAAGTTTATATCAACCATGTTTTCAAAAATTATAATAATAAATAATATCTACAATTAATATGAAGTAACAATAATTTTCAAATATTTTACATATAAATAATAACATATATACATCAAATATAAGTAAAATTTAAAGAAGAGAAAAAACAAAAACCTGGAATTTCATTCAATCGTCTATAGGAGGATACTTGTTATAACAATACTGACCTCAGTTATCATTTGATACAAAATCTTCATCATTGGAAGGAGTCTCATGATCATCATCATTCAAATTCAATGCATCAAATGGCATGTCGATGCTTTCCCAACCAAGATTATCTTCCAAGGCATTCACATCTATCAAATCTGGTTCCTTATAAACCCAATCCGCCATATTATTAATAGAAATTAGATCTGTTGAACTACTTGTGCTATTAAGAGTCTTAATAAACAATAAAATTTAATTATTAGAAAATTATAAGAAAATACATTAAAATTAATAATGACAATAACATACATTTCTCGAAGTTTTAAATTGTAATGAACGAATACCAAGTCATTGAATCTCTTGTGCTCTAATCTATTCCTTTTCTTGGAATGGCTGAATTCAAATATACTTTAGTTCTGTTCACAGCTTGTTACACTCACACATTAACTTAAAATCTGAATTACAAACCTTTGCAATTCTGGAACAACATTTCTGAATTGATCTGACCAAGAAACTATAAGTTGTAAGATAACAAAAGTAACGGTACAAACCAAATAAAGTGATAATTAATTTCAAAAAATAAGAAAAAGGAAACAACTAATACCTGAAAAAAGTTTTGCTCTTTGTCGAATAGCAATCGACAAACCAAAATCTCTAGAAGATTACTTATAAAGCTCAATTTGTGAGCTTAAGAGATCTTGCATCATTTCGTGGCCAAAAATTATTGTAATAGTGAATAACATTTCTCTACTAACTTCAACTTTCTTTGTAAAATCCGGTTTAAAATATATACTCGGATTCAAAAACGCCTTAGCTATAAACAACGAAGAAGAAAGTTGTCTTTCTCATCTCTCATTGATGATTGCAAGATACAGTGTATATAAAGAAGACTTATGTTTCAGATTGACCTTGATTACTTCCTTCGTCCTTTCTATGGCATCCAAAAAAATAATTCATAGTTGGCTTTTCTTCACTATCAGCCAATCGAAGCACCCTCACCAAAGACTCACAAACTCAAATAACAAATTGACATTAAGACCAAAATTCTTTATCTTCCAGTATAATGCTGGAAATCTCCAATCCAGCATTAGACCTAGCATGCTGAGATGCAATCCACTTATCACGTGAAACTTATTTGTCTTAACTCTTTCTTCATTGAAACAAAAGACTAAAGTGATAAGAAATTAGTTGCAAATCTTGTTATACTAGGACAACACAAATTTCCACTATTGGTAAATTCCTTTCTCATTAAATTCAACACCCATACACATTTATAGATGAACTTGGTCACCTTTTTAGCTTTCTACATAATCTCATCAATAATTGGAAAATACCTAGGATCTGTTATATTCTCCAGTATTAGGTCAATGCAATGTGCAGCACAAAGATTAAAAAAAAAACGTATTTTTGTAACCTTCTTCCTATTGCTTTATAAGCTGAATCATTGTCAATAATGAATTAGACAATGTTTTCTGGCCCCACTTCATTCATAAATTCATCAAATATCTCAAATAAAGTATCAGTATTTCTAATAAGGCCAGATGCATCAATAAACTTGAAAAACATTGAATCATTTGCAGAATAAAGCAAAAAATTAATAATAGGCTCTTGTCTCCTATTTGTCCAACCGTCACACATTATTGAAACCCATAAGTAGCCCAATTTACTCTTCTTTCAGCCAAATAAATGTTAATTTCAGTAACTGAACAACTCAAAAGTTTACCTCTTAAGTCATCAATCGAAGGAGTTTTGTATCCCAGATCATAAGAGACTATTGTATCCACCATAGATTGATAACAATATGATTGAAAAGCATTGAATGATGAACTTGTATCATACTACCATCTAGCTACTGCCATATCGACATTATGAGCTGCATCTCTTGATTGCATTGCACTACGAATTGAAGGTTGGGATCTAGGAGTTGTTCGTGGTGCAAAAAATCTACTCACTTGCCTTCTTTTCCTCACATCAGGTCCAGGTGTAACATTCACTTCTTCTTAGGCCTGAGATGGAACACTAACATTACCACTACCACTACCACCTTCAATATTTTCACAATCACCACGAAAACCAGCAAATGAACTTCAACTACTAATTTCAAAATTCAACCTTCCCTTCTATCTTTCTTCTAAGGCCCCAAATTGTAACATAGTTGAAATGTTACATGTTCATGAAGTTAATTATGATAGGTGTTAAAATTGTGACATGATTGTAAGTTGTATATGTTTAAATTTTGGTTTAATGGATCATACTTAATGATTTGGAATTAATTGATACCATTAGAGAATTGAGGTATTAAAATATATATTTGGACTAAGACAATTATCAAGTGGAAAATCAAGTTGGTACATGGAAAATTAGAATGACTAAGCCTATGAGTTAGTGACATTTGGTATAGCTAATGCATTAATATTTGGCAACGTTGGTTGAGTGACAAGTAGCCTGATTGAATTGTGGCATTTGGCAGCATTCATTAAGTGACAAATGGCTTAATGGAAGTGTGACAATTGGTAGCTTAAATGTAGGACATATGTGATACATGCAAAGGAGACATATGCCTTATGTTTCATTGATATATTAATGAAAATGCTTATGTTTATAAAGCATATTGAGTTTGATCAAAAGGGAGTGAATATGTTCATTTTAAGATAAATGAAATAAAGACATATGTTATACACTTCATTATTTGCTTGTAATTATGAAATCCGAAATGGATTGTTTTAAAACTGTTAAGTTTTAGCCGTGGGTAAATAGACAATCTTAGAAGGGTCTGCAGCTACTCCTGTAATCAGACACTAAGGTGTCTTCTGTGCCAGACACTCCGGTGCCTTCTGATTTTAGACACTTCCGTGTCTTCTATTTTAGAGACTTAAGTCTCTTCTGGTTTAGATACCAAACATGGGTATCTTCTATTCTGGACCTGTTACCTACTTCTGTAAAAAAGATTAGCAGGCTAACTTGTTTTGTGTTATGATATATGTTCAATTCTTATATAAACTAAGTTCAGTTCTGATACAACTAAATTTTATTATGATACAACTAAATTTTAATGTAATGAGACATGTTGTATTTTGTGTTTTGTTTAATGGTTTGTAATAACCTTAATACAAGATGGATTTGGAACTTATGGCATGTATTTGGATAGTACAGTATGTTTGATATGTTTTGTTTACAACAATATCTAAAGATATGTAATGTATGTTTGCTTAAGTTTTTGGGAATGCATGTAAGGAACTGTTTGGTATGTTTTGGATTAATTTGGTTCTGTTTTGTGTAGCATCTACATATCCTACCAAGGCGTATGTGGTTGTTAGATTTCTCATGTTGATATTCTTCAAGCAATGTTTTCATTTGTCATTTTACGTCATGACTTACTTTTTTACAAGGTTCTACATCTCTTTTAACCCAGCTAAATGCTTCTTCAATCAGGTGATTACTCCACCTTTCAAATGTTTGTTATAAAATAAGCAAATTGTATGGTTCTTTATACCCGGGACCAATGTAGCATGAGCCCAAGCTAGATCATTGTATCTTCCTGAAACAGTTTGATCAGGAGTACTTAAACTTCATTCCATTAATCTGTAACAATAAATGAAGGCATATATCAAAATCATACACAATTCAATTTCATCCAAAACAATCCAATTTTATCTAACAAAATTCATCAATAAGTCAGAAACCAACAATTCAAGTTTTTAAGCATACAAAATTGCACAATATGCAGGTCCATCATATGTAATATAACTCACTTTGTATGATTATCTCCCTAGATGAACATTTATATATATATATATATTACTAGCTAAGGTAGGACTTGGTTTCTTGATAATGAGAGCATATGTTTGTGTTTATTAATTGGACAAATATTTGTGAGCATTGAAGATACATTTATATTTAAGAAAGTGAAGCTTGTAGCTAATAAATAAACCACACATTTGCTAGCGGGACTTTACAAGTTGTAAAAGCAAATTAGTTCTGTCACATATGATTGAAGTAACAAAATATATTAACTTATGATTAAACTGTATGCATGTTAGGTTGAATGTTAAGCTTCATCATACTTTAATGACATACAATTCATTGAAGAAATATATATCAATTTCTCATGACAATGAATTCTTACGACAATGAAAGCATGATTTTTCAATTGATAGCATTAAGTTCTCCCTAATCCATAAGCCTATGACATTGAGTCAATCACTTTAATGTCATCTTATAGAAGCTCAAGTTTATTATCAACAATTAGAAAAAAAAAAAGATGGAGCTTTACTATATTCCAAGGTATTAAATTTATTTAGATTTCATTTTGAAAATTAATAAAGAAGTTGAGATATCTTGTATAATATATACAAGTAACAATGGAGTTAGTTTATTAAAAGATAACATATAAATTGTAAGTTATCATTTTTTAGAAGTGAAAGAATACAACCATTATTTCATATAATTTATGTTGGATCCTGATTTGTTTTAAAATTTACTTATTATTTGCTTAATGATATATGTATGCTTGTTTGTTTGTTGAATTATTTTTATTGGGTTATTAATTTAGTAGGCATGAATAAAGATTGAAAAATTAGTTGGAAGGATTGGGACTTAGTTAGAGTTAATGTGGAGTTAATGGATTGAAGGTGTAGAGACATAAAAGACAAAACAAGGGTAAAATGGGAAAGT
>JANIHZ010000210.1:16173728-16187794 GCA_027478365.1 Erythroxylum rufum | reverse complement strand
TTGTAATTTTCATAATCGTAAAATTTCTCGTGGGAACGATATCCACTTATCGATACTACATTAAATTGTTTTAACGGGAGTGCAAATCTTTTATATTTGGTTGCAGGCGACAGCATCACCACTACTCTCTCATACCAAAATACCCCTGAATTATTGGTTTGAAGCATTTCAAACAGCAACTTATCTAATCAATGTCCTACCCACCCCAACCCTTCACAATCACAATCAGTCACCTTTTCAAAAACTTTTTCACCAAAGACCTTCCTACAATCATCTTAGAGTATTTGATTGTGCTTGTTTTCCCTTCCTACGGTTTTACAATAAACACAAGTTGGGTTTTCGTAAAAGTAAATGTGTCTTTCTTGGGTACAATCCCTTTCATAAGGGCTATAGATGTCTCCATCCTAAAGGGTATGCTTACATCTCTAGACATGTCACATTCAATGAAAAAGACTTTCCTTATTCAGATCTTTTCTGTAAACCCTCTTCTTGCTCTCCAGCACCTTCTAGCCTCCCATTTTCTGTCCTCACAGATGCTATCCAGGCTATTCTTGCTCAGTCTCGGCCAGTAGACTCTTCTGTGCAACAACTTCCTTAATTCACTGCAACACAGGTAAACTCTTCTCCTCATACTCTATCTGATCACTTATCATCTTCACATACATCTCCTGCTCACTCTAAAGACCAGCCTGCTCCCACTCCTATTCCCCAAGCCACTTTTCCCACTGTTACTAACTCTCATCCAATGCAAACCCTTTCAAAGAGTGGCATCTATAAGCCTAAAGCTTATCTTTCCACATTCTCTTCAATCCCTAATTCAGCACCCCAAACTCCTACAGAAGCTCTCAAAGATCCTTTATGGCAACAGGCCATGGCAGAAGAGATTCAAGCCCTCAAACTAAACAACACTTGGCATTTAGTCCCCTATACCTCATCTATGAAGCTGTTAGGTACTAAGTTGGTGTTCCGAATCAAGTACACGTCTACTGGTGCCATTGACAAATATAAGGCTTGTCAGTAGCCAAAGGATTCAATTAGACTCCAAGTTTTGACTTCACAAAAACTTATAATCCTGTAGTAAAGTCATCAACTATCAAGGTTATGCTTTCTCTTGCAGTTTCTCATAATTGAGACATCCAGCAAATAGATGTCAACAATGCATTCCTAAATGGCTCACTACTCGAAGACATCTACATTACTCAACCTACTGGTTTCACTTATCCTACACGGCCTACCCATGTTTGTAAACTTAACAAAGCTCTCTATGGCCTAAAGCAGGCTCCAAGGGCCTAGTACGATACTCTCAAGTCTACACTACTACAATGGGGTTTCCAACATTCAATGTCTGACACATCTCTGTTCTATAGGCATCACAAAGGTTCACTATTGCTCTTATTAATCTATGTTGATGACATATTAGTAACAAGGAACTCAGATGCAAATCATACAACAACTAAACAACAGATTTGCTTTTAAAAACATTGGGTAGTATTAATCATTTCCTTGGTTTTGAAGTTTATAAGGACAAGACAGGTTTATACCTTTCTCAAAGACAGTACATATTGGATCTCCTTGCTCGTGCCAAAATGACAGCCTACTCTCTATGTCCAACTCGCACCAAGCTATCTGCTCTTGATGGTCGTCCTTTTGCTGATCCCACTATGTATCGCAGCATCATTGGTTCCCTTCAGTACCTATGTCATACAGGCCCTGATATCAACTTCACTGTCAATCAATTAAGTCAATTTTTATCCAGACCTCTAGATACACATTGGGTTGCCTGTAAAAGAGTTCTTAGATATCTTAAAGGCACTACTAACCTTGCCCTTCATTTTCGTCCTTCACCACAAACTCTATCACTACAAGTGTATAGTGACTCTGATTGGGCGGGAAATCCTGATGATAGGAAGTCCACAACAGGTGGGTGTGTCCTCCTAGGGGGCAATCTGGTATTTTGGAGCTCAAAGAAGCAAACTACAGTATCCCACTCCAGTACTGAAGCAGAATACAGAGCCCTAGCTCAAAACTCTACAGAGATTCTATGGCTACACTCACTACTCAAAGAACTAGGGTTTATTCTACAACACACACCAATTCTTTGGTGCGATAATAATGGAGCTCGATTACTTGCCCAAAATCCAGTCTTTCACCCTCGCACGAAGCACATCGAAGTCGATGTACATTTCATACGAGTTAAAATAACTAGTGGACAATTAGATGTGAGATATGTAAATACTGAAGATCAATTAGTCGACTTACTCACAAAACCACTCACGGCATCCAGAACATCGACATTGATCTCCAAACTCCATGTTTCAGCTCTTCCTTACTCTTACCTGACAGGGAATACTTGAGAAAACGACGTTGATGTTAAAGATAAGCCAGTAGCCAAAACGTTGTCGACAAATCTCCAAGCTTTTGTGTGTCAGATCTGCCTCACTCTCGCTTGACAGGGAATGTTCGAGAAGACAATGTTCAGATTAAAGAAACGCCACCGATTGATGAGCCAAGTTAAATCCTCAAGTGGACTGAAGCCAAACAGTTTATAAAAGCCCAAGAAGTGAGTATACAAGACCGACCCAATACTACAGCTTACATTCTTGATAAGTCTTCTAGAAGAGCTCCTTTACACCTATATATCACCAGATTGAGTCACTCAACATTGACAGCTATACAAATAACCGATATTGTTATTCTGTTACAGATAACAACCATTAGATCAAAACGAATAAAAAATCAATGGTCAATATCAATACTTGTACCATGTATAAATATACATATCTATCAATGAAAAGATATGAAGCATTTCCACAAATTTATTTCTTTGCATTCAGTTCTTTCATGATTTACCAGAGACTGGTATGTAGTGTAAGGTATTCTATCTTCAATTTGTATATTTGCTTCAAACACCAATTGTTTATTGGCTTTAGTGAATAAATGTATTCCAGTCTTTCTCACTCCCTCTGTCGCACTCTCTCAATTTGACATATTATCATTTTGGAGGCCACATGGAGGTGAATATCCAATCAAGTAAGCAATTGCTTAAGATCTCTTAGCAATTGTAGTCTCCATTATGGCTTTGGAGTCTACTTTTAGTTCTAGTATTTGGATAATGAGTCCTCTTCATAGTTGATTTCATCCTAAGATTGTGGAAGTCTTGATGTGTGTCTGAAATTTGTTAGGTGTTGAAAATATTTAAGGTAGGCTCTATACTTTATAAGTTTTTTCACATTTATAATTTTAACAATCATTTATTATATTATGTTTTTTATATTATGACAAGTACATGGACCATTCTTCATTATCTCCTTTGCTATGGTCTGAATCACCTCATTAGAATAACAAAAATCCAACCAGATAAGGTTATCTTAATCTCACATATGTGGCTAAAGTAAATGTATGAAGTTGGATATTTTTTCCCTAAAAATATCTTAGTAACATTATGAAACACTACCAACTTTGCACAAATTTCTTTAGCAAACTCTTATTTCTCTTTTGTCAACAACTAAGTCTATTCAGAATCTTTTTGTCTTAACATGATGAATGTCTAATATAGTTGGATGCTAAATCTAGCATCTTGAATGTTAAATTTTATTTGGATGGAAAATACAAAACCAACTTCTTTATGCATGAAATGTGTTATTTTTGTGCAATTTCTCCAAAATTTTGAACTCTTTTCGGCATCGCACTCCAATACTATATGTCATTTTGGATTGCTTCTACTTCCTTTATTACCTCTAACTCATCCTTCGCTATCAAATTCATTATATACGTAAACAACACATATGGAATAATCTCCTATGCATTAGGAAGCTCCAATGTTATATCAAACCATAACTTTTTCTTCACTTTTTCGATCATACCATCATTTATGCTGCAATTTTCTAAAGTTATGACTGAGAGCTTAATGTTATTGTTCCAATATATTGAGCATTCAACCAATATCGTTATCAACTTTTCACTTGTATGTGATATCAACGTATAAGGAAACCTACCTTTTAAAAACATAAACAAATATCAATTATAACATAATCAATGAACAAATGATAAAAATTAAAGAATATCTTTTACCTAAGGAGTTGACTGCATAAAATAATATGTTATCATTGCCATACAACCCTTGTTTTGGTTATCAGTTGTCCACATAACTAATGTGATAAAAACTTATTTGTGATTACTTGATAATGTCATTAATATCAATTTGTTTTTGTCTTTATAAATTTTGAATTTGTTTGTCTTCATGGTATTATGAGTTCAGAACTTAAAGGTCAATAGGAATGAACTGGCAAACATTTTGAAGTTTTGACTATCGACAATGGAGAGTGGATATTCATTGAAAATAATTATCTTGGCTAGAGAATGCTTTAATCAGTTGCAGTCATAAGTCGTGTGATAGTCATAAGTTATGACAGTCATTTCACTCTTCTCTTTCATTAGGTTAGGGACGAAAAAATATTTGACCCGCTAATATCATTTTCCTTCTATTGCAAGAGTCCATATATCTCTTCAAATGAGATATTCCACCTTTATAACTCCTAACTAATATCTTTTGAAAATACTTACATTTAACTTTTTCAACTACACTACTTGATCTACTTGATGAAGTGATTCCAAACACCGCTTCTTTAACTCAAAAATTCAGTTCCTTTAGCTTGAACTATTTTTTCACTTAATATATTACAAGGTACTAGTTAAAACTCCCCTTTTTTGTGCTTATGTTGTTGAAAGATTACGTTCATCCATCTTAAACAATCATAAACAAAATATGATGAACATGGATGTTTGAAAATGTATACATATATAATAAGGTTGAAAGAATGAAATGAGCACGGATGAAAAATTATGAAAATATATGATAATATTGATATCAATCAACCAAATAAACATGATATGCTTTAATATATGGATTTATAAAATGTAATCTTTAAACAAACAAGATACCATATATTGCATGTTCTAGCCAACTCAAAATAAGAATAATAATTATTAACAACCTCCTCTAACGTAATCTATTTACTAAATAACCAATGTACGAGTCATTAATAGAGTAGCATTTAGCATTTCATTCACTTTAAGAGGTTTATAACTTGAAAAACAAACTATCATATGTATTCACCAAACGTTGGGGAAAAAAATAATATTCCCTTATAGTCTTTGTTTATTCAGATAATTATGAAATGGTAGCTGCACACACATTTTAGTTTATATGCCCCTGTAAAGTTATTGGTAAATGCTCCTAAAGTATCTAGGATGGAGTTGATCAATTACCATCAACTAGACAAGTGATATTTCTTTCTTATCTATTTTAGCTACATCATTATTGAACGATTAATCTGTCATATTTCAATTAAGATTTGTATGAAAATCATTTTTGTTAGTTGATTTTGAATGAGGTAGATACTAAATATGATTATGGTCTTGTTTTATTATTATATGAAGAAATTATAAGAAGTAGGACATTCTATTCCAATAACATGCATTAATGGAAATAATGATTCAAATTGTAACATTTTGATTTCAAACTTACCCTTTGTATCCTAGGAATGGTGGTTAAAAGTTGATAGTTTTTAGCTGTTAAAAGTATGCCTTATGAAATAATTCAGGGATGCAAAATATTCAAACAAAGTGAACAATGCATTATTTATTATGCTTTTTCCCTATCCTCCTATTTTTGTAATCCTAGATGATCCTTTTGACCTAAAATTGCCAAATTTGAATATATATGTTCATCTAATCATCTTGCTACTGAAGAATCATGCTTCACTTCATACCTGTTTGCATTGATTTTCTTTTACCATCAGGTTATTAGGCCTGATTTAAATGGGGTAAGGAGATAATTAAATGAAACTCATTTTAGAAATATCCCTTAAGATGAATGAAATAAAATAGGAAAAAGCAAAACAAATAAGTCTATATATTTGCATGTTCAGTCCAATAATAAATAGAGCATTAAAGTTAACTAAAATAGGTAAAGATCATTTATTTCTTGTTAAGCCCCAAACCTGAGGCCTTAAAGAACAAACAAAGCTCCATTATGGATCCTAAAAACCAAGTTAAATAGACTTGAGAGAAGGATAAGCAAACTAGTGCAATTTAATGAATACAACAATCAATATTAAAAAAGAAGAAGACTTTCATATCGTTTGGGTTTCTAGAGGAATTGACAAGAAAAAATATCTTTCCTCCACTTCATCATCCTCCATCATAACTCAAATATATATAACAGGGAAAACATAAAATATAGGAACACAAATTAATTTCAAAATCAAGTTCATAAAATAAGGATAAGAAATGGGTCATAGTAAAGATAAGGTAACCTAACTCTTAACAATTACCTTTGGAGTTTAGCACTAAGTTCTAATCATTTATTGCACCTTGCATAAATTGGAGAAATTCCTTTTGCTTCACCTAAAGTAAAAGAAAAACAAAAAGAAAAAACCAAAGTGAAATGATCCATCTTTAATTTCATTATAAAAGAATAAAAAGAAATATAAGCATTTATAGAGAATGAAACTCCAAAAATAGTCAAGTAAATCATCATGTTATTCCAACTTGATATAACCATTCACCAAAACCATAGAGAAGCAAGTAAAGGGACTATAAAATTTTCTTATTTGAAAATTGTAAATAAAAATATTTTCTTTCCAAGTGGATCTCATAATCACCTCTCTTAGCCATATTTTTCCAAACAATGATTCTCAGCTCTAATCATTAACCAATTCAAATTTAATTAAATAAGAAGAATAATTACCTAATTGAGAATGAGAGACTGATAAAGACAACATCTAGGGTACAGAGAGCTTATTGCGATTGATAAAGACAACATCTAGGGTAAAGATAGCTTAATGCAACGAAGAATAATTGATTACTATAAAAACTCAAAGTTAGAGAAATGTAGGGAGAAAATGAAAGAGAGAGAGAGAGAGAGAGATGTAGAGAGACTAATAGAGAATGCTAAAGAAGAGGGGAAAAAAAATTTCACAAATGAAGGAGGAGGATATTTTTATCACATTGTCATTTATTGGTAATGAGATTATATCATTTTGTTTAGTCCAAAAAATCAATGCCATTTCATTTATAATTAGGATTCATAGCCTGACTCAATCTAAAGCTTAAAATTGAAAAGAAAAGGCATGAACCTACCTGAAGTCATATCAACTCGAATTAAGTCTATTGACTTTAGGTAGGATCGGGCTAGACTTAAGCTATTTTACTAAGCCTATTTCTTTGATACTATTAGCTTGCTTGTTAAATATTCAAAGATGCTCCTTGAAAGTGCTTTAGTTAGAATATCAACAATTTATAATTCAAACTTGCAATACAACAACTTATCTTCTTGATCTTTCTCTACTTCTCTATTAAAATGAAATTTAACCTTTATATTTTTTATTCTACTTTATCGTAAGTGATGTTTTGTAAGTGTTACAGTAGATATATTATCACACAAAATAATAGTAATGTCAACAGCTCCTTTCCGAAATGAATCATTTATTTTCTAAACTAAATATCTTGATTTGCTCTAATTGCAATAGAAATACATTCAACCTCTATAGTTGACTGAGCTCACCTTTTGCTTGGAATTTCGTGAAAATGGACTTGAACCAAAAGAGAAAATATAACTTAAAGTACTTCTACAATCCTACATATAACCAGTCTAATCACTGTCAACATACCATTGAAATTCTTCATTTCTTTTCTTCTTATACCACATTTCAAAGTCAATTATACCTTTAATATAAGGATACCAGATTCTATAGTGTCAAAACTTTTGGATTTTTTTTTTCATTTTAGTGTCAAACTTTTAAAAAAATTTCAATTAAGTAACGGGCCTCTCAAAACTCTTACAATTTAGGTTAAAACATTGGTTCTATTTTTTTTTTATTGATGTGGCTAATAAAGTCAGTTTTGAACTGACATATGAAAATCCATACAGACTGACCTATTATTCATTAAATTGACTCATAACCTATAACTCAAGAAACTGAACTATGACATACCTTTTTTAAAAAAAAAATAAACCACCTATGAACCCTATTTTCCCTTACCTTGCCTCTGTTTATACTGCCTAAAAAGAATAAGTTTCTTTGTATCTAGTATGGCAAGACTAATGAATATTGGGAGAGCAAGACAAGACCCATGATCTACTTCCCTTTTCATTAAAAATTCACTTATCTCTAGCTCCTAAAACACACATTTTGTGCATCTAAAAATTTGTTTGCCTCCTTTCTCACTACCTTCAATGTTTCTTTTCCACATTTTAAGGTATATCCAAATCCTCTTTTCGCTTATCCATCACTTCTTTGTTTATAAGATTATTTTTTTGATTGATGAATTCACGAGATTGTCAACATCTTTTTCTCAATCCCTTTTTCTTTCTCTTACCTAGTGTTTGGTTACTGTCCTCAAGGGTGAGGACAGTGGACAAAGACATGAAAGTGTTGTCCGTAACGTCGTTTGGTTGGTGTCTTCATGAAATTCTGTCCCGTCCTCAGTGGACATGGACAGAAAATACCGTCCATTCGAAAAGTGCGGTACGAAGACGATATCCATCGGACAAGAATGGGAAAATACAAAATGACCCTGTTTTCTCCTAAACCTAAGCACGTCTAATGTCGCAGATCGTCTTCTTCCTTCGGCTTCTTCCACCTCTCTCTCACACGTCTCCGTTCAAGCGACCTTGACCTCTCTCTCACACCTCTCTCTCTCACACGTCTTCCTTCGGCTTCTCCCACCTCTCTCTCACACGCCTGCTAAGGTGTCACACGTCTCCGTTCAAGCGACCCCCGAGTTCGACAGTCGAGCCTCTCTTGTGGGTAAGTCCTCTATCTTACCTTGATCTGAGATGCAGTTGGGGAAATTATTGTGTATTGTGAGAATTTGTTCGTTGTGTGAGATGATATAGTTGTCTACCTGAGAATTTTGTTGTTGTGTATACGTACTGCCATTTTCGATCTTCATGCCCTTGGATTTTTACCTAATACAAAAGCCTCTATTTGCTCGATATCTTTGCTTCAGTGATTGTTTTTTCCCATTGATTGAACAAGGTGCTTCATGTTTTCATATGACAGAGTACATTTCAACCGTCGAACTTTTGGGCATTGTTAGAACCATGGTTTTTATTGTTACGACAATTTCTCTAATCTATTGTTACAACAATTTCTCTAAACTATTGCTAAGGGGTTGTAGTGTTTTGTGTTGAAATTGTACATAATATGGCATGAAGTTCAAATACAGGCTTATGAAACATGGCTTTTGTACATACAGGCTAACTTTTTGTAGTTAAAGTTCAAATAATAATGCAAGTTGTGTAGATCAATTATGAAACATGGCTTTCCTTTTGTGATATGAATCTTGAAGATCCTCATAGCATTCGTAGGGATATTGATATCAAAGCATATGTAGTCATTGATGTAAAACTAACAAATCTGTAAAGTTTGATGTCCAATTGAGTGAAAAGTTGATGGGAATGGATTTAAGGGTTGAAATTAGCAAAGTCACTAAATGTAAAAGTGAGATTGATCAAGAGATAAATGGAGAAGAAAGTGACATTATAGACGATGTTCTATTTGTTATAGGACAAAAATGGTAATGTTTTATGATCATGTTTGTTTACATAAAGGGTAAATGGGTCTATGTTTGGGGTAGGCTTTCAAATTTTTAAATTTGGATTGGTGATTGATAATTAACTTTGTATTTACACCTAATCCCATTTGTTCTCCTTTAAGCATGCATCATTAGTGGAAATAATGAGCATGTTCCTAAAAGTGAACAGCCATAGAATTAAACCTAAAAATATGAAGAAAAAGTATTGCTACTGAATACTTGTGATACCGTATAAACTAATATCCTGATTAGCATATGTGTTTCATTAGTTGGCCATATACAGAAATGTATCATCAATGCAGGTATATAATACGTGAGTATGACCTGTATAACATCTATAAAGAATTGGACTAGTAACTGGAAATGGGTTTCCTGTTCAGTGAATGTCTCAATATTCCAGCTAAGTTTGCAGAGAAGATCAAACCCTATTTTATACATTTATTTTTATAATATGATCAGAATCTTCACATTATTTGCAAACTACTATATTCACAACTTTCTGCAAATAGAACATTTGGGTTTTGGTACTATGCACCAATTTGTATGACACATGATTAGTTTGGTCATGCAAGATGCACTTGTAAATGGGAGAGAGCAGAGCTTTTTCTTTCTAGTTTCTGCCATCCATGACTGGAGCACAGGAGCACAAACATCTCAAATATAACATGTAAAAGCTAACAGGAAAAGACAGTATAATGTTTTTAGGTGATCTTCAACTCCTTTTTCTTGCAACTTCATTGTCTTTTAACTCAATAGTTTAGGGAAAAGAAAACCCTAGCCAGCTAGCTGGCTTTTGCTTCCACAAGCTTATTTGGCAAATTTTATATATATATTTTGGTGTCCAACTTGCAACTATTTGCAACCAAATAAATCTTCTTAAAAGCAGTATTAGGTTGGATATGTCTCTTGGTCTTTTCTGGTTTCCATTAAAGTCTCACCTAACCAAAATATCAGATTAGCACTAAAAATCAGCCTTTTTTAGGTGAGAGTTAACTTCAAATGAGAGAAAAGCAGTAAGTGGCGACCCTTGTGGTCCATAAATTTTAATTATTACCAATCCTTCTTCATAAGGTCAAAAAGAAAAAGAAACCATTCACAAGAGAATATCTTCTGAAAACAAAACCTAATTTGGTTAAACTTTAAAACTCCTGAGTGGACATGGATTATACACACCACAAAACCAGGATAATTGTTCAGGATAAATTAGCAAGTTCCCAGGAAAACAGGTCAGAGAAAGAAAAAATCTGAGAGAGGAATACATTGCTGGAGTACTCTATTTACATACGCGATGACTTGATTAGCTGTTACTGTATCAACCGACACAGTAGTATAAATACGTTATACACAAGATCGATGGGCCTATATCATATCATTTCATGTACATTGCAAGTGATGGGGCTTTTGGTCTACATCTGGCTTCAACTTTACCCTGCAAATGAAACCTACACATGGGGGTGCCATGTAAAGTTAGAGAATACATCTAAAACAAAGAAAGTCCAAAATAACGCCGGACTCACTCACTCACTCTCTGATGAAGTAAAAGATATTCGTCAGAGACAAACTTCCAAACTAAAGGAAAATTATTTTGTTTAGAGAGTAACTGTGCGAATGAATCTTTGTAGGACGTCTGTGGTTGAAGTACAAATGGAAGAGCAGAATACGGCCTGAAACTACTGATCTGACATATTCCTTTTTTTTCCTGTAGAAACACGGAGAGGTATAGGCTAGAGAGAAAACCAGACATGGATCATGAAGGAGAAGATAATTGAATTCGACTAAACCTTGTTCGCATCAAAAACTGCGACACAATTCGATAAAATCTCTTTATAATAATCAATCCAAGAGAGTAACTAATCATTACAACACGAATCGATTCATGAAGGCAGATCCGAGCAGATCATTGTCCTTCAAAGAGAACCCTTTAGAAAAGGCGGCACTTCGACAGACATATCCACTGTACTTGTCCAGAGAACTGCCATAATCACATAATCATGCAAGTAATGATTAAACAAGAGAAAAGAAGAAGAAAGTTTAAGGAGTTCAAAACCTCAATTCAGTGGATCCAAGACAAAAACAACAAAAAGGAAAAAAAAACGCAAGAAACTGTACTCCAATTTTGAGATCAAGAGCGTCGAAACATGGTTATTAACATATCTCGTCCGATCAACAACCTTTCCTTGACCCTGTCCGTATCTTCCCACAGCTTTATTGAACCGCAACAAACATGTTGTGAAGCCTCGACAACAAGAAAATCCAATTAGATGCAGTTCAAGAAAGCTGTGGAAGAATACAAAGAGGGTCACGTATTAAAAAACAAAAGAAACCCCAGATGGGCTAAGTAAAAGATGGAAGCTTTAGAAGCTTCATAGCCTATCTAGCACTTGCAATCGAGCCCTAAGCAAGAAGGGTTAGAGAACTGAAAAGGGTAATCCACAAAACACGGTCAAAGGTGAGGGTCAGGCACTAAGGTAGAGAGGAAGAGAGGAAGAGAGTAAGAGAAGAGTGTGTGTTTGTAGGGTGTAGGTTTAAGGGATCGGATGAGAAAGGTTATTTATAGGGGCGAAGAAGAAAAAGAGTCTCTTTTATCACCAATCCCAAGAGAATATATGGCCTTTTCCTCATACAATTTCTCCTTACCCTACTAGTACTAATACCATTTAAAAAGCTGACTGCCTCTACAACCTTTGATCCTATTAACCCTAGGACCAACAGCTTCAGTTCTCAACATTTATACTAAAAAATATCTTCCATGAATTTATGTGCGGCTCTGATGCAACCTACCGGATCTAACGGTGTGGTTACCTTAGTTGGGGGCACAAACTGGGTTCCACTTCAGATCAGTCCATGCATGCAAAAGAAAAGTCCAACTTTTACGCGCCTTATATGTTATTATGACTTCACGCTCATAGTTTCATACTTGATTTGACAATATCTCGTGGTTCTAACTTCAAATGGAAGTGAAAAATCTGTAATCGGAAACATGATTTTAGGAGATTGGCTTACTTGAATTTAAAGGAAAGGAAAGATAATCTTAATCGTTAATGTTTTAATTAGCTTAATACATGATTATTGATATATCTTGGGAAGATTCGGATACATCCACAAATTATGCTCTCTTAAGTTTGTATATCATTACTTAAACTAGAAATTCTCTACTGTTGCGTACCTTTCAATAAAATTCTTACTTACTATTCCAAATTATTTTGGTAAGTGATAATCAGATAAATTCGTGATCGTTATCATTTGGATACATATTGGGTAAATTTTTAGATTGACACAATAGTCTATAAATTATGTCAATCGAATATTTTACACTAGGTAAATTTTGTATGACAGGCTCGATAAAGAGAGAGTAAATAAGAGGATTCAAACACAGAACCTTTTGACCTTATGTCCCCACTCTACCAACACAGACTATTCTTAGAGGCATACAATTCATTAGTTGCCTATCATATAATTATAAACGGATGTTTAAGTTATTTGTCTAAAAATTAAAAATAACACATTAATTTATATCCCTTTTAATTTATATATATTAAATTTCACAATAAATTTAAGATTTTTATCTCGAAATATTTTATAAAATAGAAATATAAACTATTGGTTTATTAGATACGAATATTTAAATAAATCAAATTATATTAACTTAATAAAACTATATTTAAACTAATTTATCATACTTAATCAATAGACTGCTTAAGTTATGTTAACGATCATTTAACCTTTTTGGAATGCTAAGTAATTTATAATGTTTTGTTTTTAGAATAAAAAATATAAAAGTGAGATAAACGGTCAACAAACATGCGAGTGGGGAAGAGGAGAGTTTGAAATTCAAGTGAAATTAGGGAGTAATTAAGCAAAGATTGAAATGAGAATTAACCGTAAACATTATAATTAAGTTCACATGAAAGCATGTGGGGAGTGAGGAGTGGGACCCAACCTTTTGGTGAACATGTAGACAGTACAACCCGTTTTTCCTGGGACTGAGGTCTCTTTGTCGGTTTACCTGTCCTCTATCTTTTTATTATATATATATATATTGCTTTTTGGACCCTTTCTATTTGTATTTCTTATCCTTATTGTTTTACACACTACACCAACAAAAGGGGAAGGGAGAAAAAGAAAAGAAAAGGAAGAGCTGCTCTCCCATTGCTATACTATTAGCATTTAGAAATAAGATTTCGTATTATCGGATCTTTCTATGCCTTGCATTTTAGTGAAACTTCCGTTGAGTATTATTGTTATTGTTATTGATGTTCTTTTTTAATTCAATTTAAACCTTAAATTGGATTTAAAAATTCAAGATTAAGGAGTAATTTTATTGGCTGGGGATACTTTTTTTTTTAATCCAATAGCATCTTCATAATACATTTGCATATAAGTCTATTAAAAATAGTCTCTCTATTTAATAAAAAAAATATTTCATATTATCGGATCTTTTCATAAATTACACTTTAGTGAAA
>JANIHZ010000210.1:16142818-16161851 GCA_027478365.1 Erythroxylum rufum | reverse complement strand
GATAAAGATAGGTAGGGATTGGTATTAACTATTCCTCAAACTTATAGAATACATATTCTTGATGATTAGTTATTCTGTGTTTATTTCTAACTAAACACAGGTTTAAGGAATGAAATAGGAATATGCTAGGAATAGATTATAGAATAGCTATTCTGTTGAACCAAACAGGCCATAAAAGAAAAGATGCAGGTTGGCCTTAACAAATGCTTAATTATAATATTTTCCATAACCTTGTGTAAGAAGTTAAGTAGAGAGAATGAAATGGTTTTCATTTAGGACATTGATGTAATTATTCAAAGTGCACAAAATTAACCCAAAAAATGTAGCTTATATTAGTATGGAAATTACATTGTGTATACACTAGACAACCCTAAAATTTATAGTTATTTGGCAAAGAAAGTCATTACCTTCAATAAGATAAATCCAAACACTTTCTTAGTGAACTTAAAAGTTCCTTGAGCTGATTACTTGAGAAATCAAGCCCAGTATTATTAAGGAAAATTCAAAAACCAAGCCAATTAAAGCATTAACGATAAAAGAAAATTTTGACTATGATGGATTAATAGCTGAAATATTACAAAATAAAATGAAACAGTCAAATTCATTAAAGTGAATTACTCAACTCTTTATTCACCATCAAGGCTAAAAGGAAGTAAAAAACTATATTGATAGAAATGAATCAATGTTATAAAGTAGTAATGATTAGAATAACCAATTATACCGATTAATATTTGGGGTTTATAAGACAAACTATAAAGGCCATATTAGACCTCAAACTCATTACAAGGATTTTAAAAGTTTAGGTTACCTATTCAGATAAGTGTTGCCTTGGTTAAACGTAGACTTGCAAATTGGTAATGGATTTAGTTAGATAATTAGGAAATGAAAGAACCTATTTGACAAGAGAAGTTGTTCCAATCTCCCCTGGTATTTTCGTTATCAAGTTAAATGACACATCCAATGAAAGCCTATCAAGTAGGAAAAGAAAAAGAAGAACAGAGAAAATACTACAATTTAAATAAAAAAGACTTATTCTTCGAAAAATGAAATTTATTGACAAATGTAAAAGAATATGTGAAATCTCACTTTTTAATGGCAACAGGGAAAAGAATCACTAAAAACACAATGAAAGAAGAGGCAAGCAAATTTTTAGACGTACAACATGTGCGTATTTTGGGAGAGGGAGGCAAGCGAATTTTTGGAGAAAGGGAAAATGGGTCATGGATCTTGGTAATTGTCTAGCCTAGTTAGACATACATAATTTTTAGACAACATAAAAGGAGGTAATAAAGGGGAAGAATAGGATTCAAATGTGGGTTATTTTAAAAAATGTTGAGTTACAAGAATAGGCCATAGTTTTATAAGTCAAGTTCATAGGTTATGAATCAGTTTATAAGGATGCCCATGTGTTCATAGAATTTCCATATAGATGTCCAAATGTTAGGATAAAAGTGGCTCTATTATTTATATAAGTAAAAAAAATAACAGGAGCTAATGATTTGATCTGTGTTATAAGAGTTTTGAAAGGTTAGTCATTTAATTGAAAAACTTTAAAGATTTGGTACTGAAATTTAAAAAAAAAACTTAAAAGGTTTAGCACTATAAATCAATTACCCCTATAATATATCTAAAGACTCTTTTTTTTTGTTATAAGGGAAAACTCAAAAATTGAAGAAAAAACTAGCTATCGCAATGCTCTACAGTACAGTGCTCCTTGCTTGTCTCGGTGAATGATCTCTAATACTGCCATAGGAGGCTCTTGAAAAACATGTATGCCTGGGCTGGCCAGAGCTGCTAAGGCTGCCAGATGATCCACACACTGGTTCCCTTCTCGATGCACGTGCTAAAACCACACCTCCCAATCTCTTTGGAGTAATCCACAGGTACCTGCCAACAAAAAATTATTACCATCAATCTTTGTATTTGAGGAGGAGAGGATGTTAAGGACTTCCAAGGAGTCCACTTCTAACATGACTCGACGATACCTAAGGGACCAAGCCAAAGTAAGGCCTGAGTGGACTCTCCAGAGTTCGGCCATTAGGGGCGAGCTTCTTACAATGTGTTGAGTAAATCCTCTCCGCAGCATTGCCCTTGCCAATCTCGAATTACTCCATCCGCAATAGCGATGTGCGACCTTTGTTTAACGGCTTCATCTATGTTTAGCTTGACCCAATCTTGTGGTAGTTTGATCCACCTTACTATACTGCCCACCGGTATTCCTTGATTCGGAAACACACAATTTTTCACTGCCCTTGCCCGGACTAACCACTCCACATACTCCATAACGGGCCTCGTACCATCTGCCGGTCAATTAAAGTTCTCTTCAAAAAAGCTCTTGTTGCGCCAACTCCAAAGCAACCAGCAGGCTACTCCAAAAATCGTAGCCCATTCCCTTTGCAACACCTATGAGTGTTGCATGAGGTTGGATTTTACCCATAACTCTTCGTCCTGCAGGAAGAAATTTGTATCCACCACCCCTGAGGGAAAGTGGTTCCAGAAAGCTTACACCCTCGGACAATCACGGATGACATGCAGAGTGGACTCTTCCTGCCCATAAATGTGGCAGTTACTATCCATTGCAATTTGTCTCGTCACTCGCTGTTGGTTTGTCAGGAGCTTTTTCTTGGTCAGTAACTAGAGGAAAACTCTAATCCACTGGGGCCCCGCCTATTTCCAGATTAAGGTCCAGAGACTAGCATGGTTATCTATGGCGTGCCCTTCGATTAAATCGTAGGCCAATGCCACAGTAAATCGCCCATGTGCAGCTTGACCCCATCTCATGGTATCCTCCCTTGTATTGTCTACATTAGGGGTTAATTATGCTAAATCCATACAGACTGTTGAAGGAAGGTACTGTTGGAACAAATCTCACTTCCAGTTGCCATCCTCATGTTTCAAATATGCTATTTTAGCATACATGATGCATTCTGGGATTGGAGTGGCCGCCATAGAGATTAGTGGGCCCCAGTATTTCACCCAACTATCCAGCCAGAAGTAGATGTGTCTATCATTTCCTATTTGCCATTTTAAACCCTGTTGTACAAACTGCCAGGTTGCAGAAAGTCCCCTCCAGAAACTCGAAGCCCCTGGCCTTTCTAAAATAGTAGGAATATGGTGCAGGTCCATACGATATTTTGCCCTTAAGATCCTAACCCATAAGGCTATAGGTTGGGTTAATAGGGCCCAGCCCATCTTTGTTAGCAACGCATCGTTGGAAGACCTAATGCGCTTGATGCCTAGCCCTCCAGCCTTTCTGGGCTGACACACTGTATCCCAATTGACAAGGGGCACTTTCCTCTGTTCATTCGTGGCACCCCAGATAAAGTTGCACATGATTTGTTCTAAGTCATCACATAATCATCTCGGCAGCCTCACTATTTGCATCGTGAAAATAGGGAGGGCCGATATCACAGGCTGAGTTAAGGTGATTCGCCCCGCTAGCGACAACTGACATGCCCTCCACCCTGTCAGTTTAATTATCTAGGATATGTTGATAGGTGTATCGCATCGTGCGCTCATGGATCAGAGGTACATCTAGATATTTGCCTAGATTGTTCATACTTATAATGCGAAGGGCTTGACTGAGCTGCCACGCGGTTTCCTGCAAAACATACTTAGAGAAGAAAATATTCATTTTGTTTGTGTTAACTTTTTGCCCAGATGCCATGCAAAACTCCTCTAGATTATTTGCTATGACTTGCATCTGGGAACCTGTAGCTTCAGCGAATAGAACCAGGTCATCAGTAAAGAAAAGGTGGGATAGGGGGTGCCTTGTAGGGCTCAGCTTAATAGGTCTCTAGAGATAAGATGTCCTAAACGCTCCATGCAGAGAACAAAAAGATATTGCGAGAGCGGATCACCTTGTCTAATCTCTCAGGAAGGGCTAAAAGTATCTGAAACTATGCCCTGCCAAGCCACCTGCGTAGTCACCGTCGTTACACATTGCATAATGGCCCAGATAAGGTTTTCCGGAAATCCAATATCCTCTAAAGTGTTTTGGATAAAATCCTAGCGGAGCCAGTCATAAGCATTTTCTAGGTCCACTTTGATCGCTAAAAAACCCGTCATCCCTTTCTTCCTTTTCATCGTGTGAATGACTTCCTGGGTAATGATGATATTATCCGTTATTTATCGGCCCGAAATAAAGCTGCTTTGGTTCTCCTTAACGAGAAAATCCATATGTTTTTTCAATCTATCGATGATGACTTTGGAGATAATTTTGTACAGCACGTTGCAGAGGTTGATCGGGAAAAACTGTGTGAACCTAATCGGTGAGGGAGTTTTGGGGATTAGGACCAGAAGTGTTTGATTTAAATCCTTTTCCCACCTCTCCTTCCGGAACATCTTCTGAATGTATTCTGTCACTTTGGAACCGACCCTTCCCCATTGCTTCAAAAAAAGAGAGCATTGAAGCCATCTACCCCAGGGGCTTTATTTGGATTCATTCCAAAGACTCCACGTTTTATCTCGGTTGAGCTAAATCTCAGAGACTGACTTCTAAAATAGATGGGAATGCTCCTGAGATCGGGAATCAGTATAGGGGTCTTGCCTCTTGCGTATACAGGTGGGCAAAGTAGTTTCTGGCTAATTGACTCAATTGCCCTGGGTCTGTGACTAGTGTCCCCTGAGGGTCCTGAAGACTCTCTATGTTCATCTTCTTCCTTCTGGAGAGGGTTAGAGTGTGATAGTATTTGGTATTCCTATCGCCTTTTGAAATCCATTCATAACTGGATTTCTGATGCCAAAAGATTTCCTCCTCACTCAAAACCTGCATCAGTTCCCCACTCAACTGGTCCTTTAAGGCTAGTAGGGAATCCAAATTTTCCTCGGTCATAGCTTTCTATAGGCCCTGTAATCTAACTAGTAGTCTTTTCTTACGTTAGAAAATATTTCCAAAATTGGAACGATTCCATCTTGTGAGGTGAAGCAAGAATTGGGCTAGAGATTTGCTCATCGTCTCCTCAGCTGGTAATCAATGCTCCGCTACAACCTCATCAAAGTCGAGATGGGTTAGCCAAGCATTTTGAAATCTAAAAATAGGGGAACCGATTTTCCTTGCAGTCGGTAGTTGGAGGTTAATCCCCATGGGTCTATGGTCAGACCCTAGGAAGGGTAAGTGGTAATTAACCACTTGCGGGAAAGTTTGGAGCCACTCTAATGATCCGAAGACTCGATCTAATCTGGCCTGGACCACACCTCGGCACCACGTAAACTTGGATCCAACATAACCTAAATCATGAAGATTGCTCTCCTGAACTAGTTTTGAAAATGTTTGTTCACTATTCTTGTTGTTTTGGCTCCACCCCATTTATCTGTTATCTCTAGTTTTGCATTAAATCCCCGCCTACTAGCCATGGTCTATGCATGGACCTTCCTACCCATTCTAGTGTAGGCCAGAGGTGCTTCTGAGAAGCGAATTGTGGGCTCGCATAAACAACGGTAAAATCAAACTCATGGGTCTCATAATTGATGGTGGTATGAATAAATTGGCGGTGGGCTAACACTATGGAGATATTAAACTTGACCTTCCATAGCATTTAAATTCCCCCCGCAAAACCCTCGACTTTCACTCGGAACGAGTAGTCAAACCCTAAAGTACGAATTACTTCGTGGGCCCTAGTTCCACTAATCCTAGTTTCAAGTAGAACGAGGATACCTGATTTATGAGTGCGAATGTAATTATGCAGAATGACCTAAAATCTAGTCCCTCGGACCCTTGACAGTTCCAAACTAGTATCGACATAATAAAATAGAAAATTAATGAGATTCTGTACCAGCCATCGGAGCGTCCGTAAAACCCTCACCTACGGGCTCTGGGCCCTGCATTTCGATACTCAGGGACATAGCTACTAGTTGATCGGGCCTGCCTGCCATGTTAGGGGGGTCTGTATGCAGGGTGACTTCTGCCTCTCTTATGTTAACAGTAGTCTCCGGTGTCTCTATGCCTTCCATCTATTGGAGCCTCTCCTTCCCTTCCGGCTCTCGTTCTTTCAAAATCTGGCTGTCGCATACCATTTCTGTATGCGAGGATATTTCAATAGCTATATTTTTTTTCCTGATTGGTGGGTTTTAGTTGGACGTGGGGGATGATAACTGGACTTTGTTTTGGGATAGGACTAGTCCGAGAGCTTTCTCTGCGGAACATCTGTGGTTGAACTGTCTTTGGGCCTCTAGTCCCCTTCCTAGCAGCTTGTGTGGGCTTAGTAGCCTTGAAAATTGGCCCATTCAGGGTCTACTGGCCTGATCTCATCTGCGCTCTGAGTTTCAGTCAGTGTCCCACGCCCATTAATTGATTATGCGGTGGGTCCTCCTCTGTTAGCTCTTCGACTGTCTCCATCATCGCCTTTCCTGTTAGAGCTTTGTACCTAGACCCATGCTTGTGAGAAGACACGTTGTAATGACTCCAAGACAACTGACACTGCTTGGGCATCGGAGTTTGGTGTTGTAGCCGTTGCAAGGAGGGTTGAGTTATGCGCTGTACTTATAACCACGGCCTATAGCCATTACTGTTTTCGACTTGAGGTTGTTCTCCTGCATCTATGCTTTCCGTCACTACGTCGGTGCTCGTCATATCCGACGTAGGTTGCTCAGTCCGACTGTCAACGGGTTGTGGGCGCTCCTCTTCCTCACGCTTGCGTTGGGGACATGCTGCCGTAGGGTATCCCACCTTCCCGCAGTTATAACAGATTTGAGGGAGACCCTCGTAGGTGACCTGCAGGAGTTCTCCTTCCAGTTCCACTCCAGTTTTCAATGGCAGGTTTAAATTGATGTCTACAGCGATACGGGCATAGTGTCTCCGATGGGCTTGCAACGTCATTTCATCGATTTTAACCGTATTACCCACCAAGTTCCCCAACGCTGTGAGGATCCTCGGATGGTATCTGGCGATAGGAAGGTCCGGGAAACGTAACCAGGTGACCGCCCTATTGATCTGTCCTTGCTTTGGTCGGAAGGAAGGCATCCATCTCTGTACGGAAAGGGCTTGTCCATATATAAGCCACAGATTGCCTGTTAATGCATGCAGATAGTCGGCGTCTTCTATAAACCTGACTAGGTAGAAATCGTGTTCTAAATCAACGATTTGCAAGGGTCCACTTGGTTTCCATAATGTCCTCAGGCGAGAGCTGATGGTTTGGAATCCTACTCTACATCCCAGAAGCTTTATTACAACCGCTTTGTTCCACTGCTGGTCGAGTTTGGCTTTAAACGCCTGCGATAGCTTGATTCCTACGCCTTGATCGCCTGTGAGTTTCTCAATGTCTCCCTCCTCGACTGCGATGGTTTCCTCAGCTGGCCAAACCTTGTCTTCCCCTGTACTTATGACTGCCTGATATCCTGCTACTGCTTCGTGATATGATAGTGTGGGTCTGGCCGGGATTTCATCTTCTCTCTTCCTTGTCTGTCCACATTTAGGCTGGGTCCCCTCCGGATCGATGGTCTCCATGGCTGTTCCAATGTTCTTGAAAAATAAGTCGAACCCTCTTAGTCATTGTCGTGATCGATATAAGCCTCCAGTGATTTGTTCGAAATGAAACTTGCGTGATCACCACCTTTTCTCTCACTAGTAGTTTCTCTCACTAAAATGATTCTCTTGTTGCATTTATTGCTTGAAACATTCAAGTGATTCTTGTATACTATCCTCGAAGAGCTTGCTTAAAGCCTTTTTTAATTTGTAGACTTTGTTCAAATCCTTGAAACTATTGCATATAAATATCCTCCTCAAGTATACAATTTAAGAAAAGTAGACTTGATATCCAAATGATACTCTTCCCATTTGTTTTTCATAACGAACATAAGTAGCATTCTAACATTGTCATGTCTCACTATAAGTCCACGCATTTCTCTATAGTCAACAACAATCATTTGTGTATAACCTTTCAGTACTATACTATTTTTATACTTGAAAATGGAGCCATTTAGGTTTAATTTTGTTTATAAAACCATTTGAAACTGAAAAAATTATTCCATTTGGTTTAATAGTGAGCTGCCAAGTTTGATTCTTTTCAATCATAGAGATCTCCTCTTTGACATGATTGTTCTTATACAATTGTAGGTTTCTTTTCAACTAAATTATTTTTATTTTATAAGTCAATCCATCCACTTTAACATCTTTATAGGCCATTATCTTTTTTTTAATAAATAATAGATTCTTTACCCTTTCAATTTAGTTGCATAACCTAAAAAGATACCCAATTCAAAATTTTCATCTAATTTTACACCATACTATGATTCATAAGGTGTTATACTTTCTGTAGATCTTATTGTAAACCTTTCAGAAGATAAACTACAATATTTACAACTTTAACTCAGAAATACTTCAATAAATTTAGTAAAATCTTCTCGATAACTATATATCTAGCTTTCTCCATCACTATTCAGGTTTTCTTTTTAACAACTTTATCTGTTATGAAGCGTAAGCCACCCTAAATTGAAAATTGATAATCAAATCGTCATAAAGTTTTTAAAATTAACTTAATTTGTAATCCATATCATTATTAGACCTCAAAATATTAATGTTGCTTCCTCCTAATTCTGAATAAAAATATGAAATTTCTTTAATATAAAAAACCCTCATATTTATTACCAATAAAATATACCCACATAATCCTTGAGAAATCATCAATAAATAAGAGAAAATATTTGCTTTCGTTCAAAGATAAACCGTTCACTATATATACCAATATGAACTAATTCCAATATGTTGGTTTTCCTCTAAGCCTTGTTCATAAGAAAGCTCTTCTATACATCTTGTCCTTTTGATAAAACTTGCATAAATCATCATTTACACAAATTTTAGTCATATCTCTTACTATATCATTGTCTTCCATAAATATCAATGATTTCAAATTATAGTGCCTAAATTGCTTATGCCATAATAAGATTTTATTAGTTTTTACGCTATAAGCGTGCTCTTTGTGAATTTTGGAATCTAATGGAAAACAAGAATCCACTACTTTCACAATTAAAATTTCACAATCCTTAGGATCATAAATTATACACATACTCCTTAAAGTGTTCCCTTTCTTCATCATTCCACTTACACTCAACAATTTTTGATCTAACCAAAGAATGTAACAAGCTTTATAAATAAACTCCATACCTTCATTGATATGAATTATAACTATTCCCTTGACTTCAATATGCACCTACTCTTCATTCCTTATCTTTACACTAGATTTGTAGGATCTTTCAAGTGAAATAAACAAGTTGATGTTGTTTGTCACATAGCTTGTTTAAGCACTGTTAAGAAATTAAATGATGCCATTATAAGACTGAGAATACTTAATGACCATGAACAATGTTGCCCAAGTTCTAATTATTCGTTTTAATGATTACTTTGCTCTACATATTGTTGTTTATTTTGCTCCTTCTCCAATTTTCATTATCTTTTGATATGCTTGTATTACAATATTGACATTGGTATTAAAGTTTACCTTTGTGCCAATAGGCTTTTCTAATATGGCTAGTTCTTTTACAGTTTCCAAAGGATGCAAACTTACCCTTTTTAAAATACTCTTTTAAACCTTTAATTGAAGCCTTGCCCTTATTCTTCTTGTCGCTATTAAACTTCTTGCCACCTGTAGTGCTTTCCTCACATCACGTAGAGGTTTTTTATTCTTAAGCTATAGCTTGCTGATTAATTCAACAATAGACAATTTTTTTAAAATCACATGGCTCTTCAATCATTGAGATTTTATACTTAAATCCATTAGGCAAGCTGATCAATATTTCTCCACCACTTTGAAATCTTCAAATGCCTTACCACATTGCTGAATTTGATTTGCAATTTGCATTAGCTTTGAGGAATAATCTCATATTCTCTCTCTGACCTCCATTTATAAAATTCCAAGCTCACTTTTGAGAGTAAGTAATTGAACTATTATAACCCTTTCATTGCCTTCAAACTCATCCTTCAATTTATCACAGGCCTCCCTAGCAGTCTCATAAGTCATAATTCTTGTAAAAACATCTTATGTAACTGAATGAATATATGAAAGAGCCTTTGACTTTTTGGTATTTTTTCATTGTTATTGTTTCATGTGAACCAAAGTTAGATTTTGTAGGAAAAGGGGAGGATCTACTCCAACTTTAGTTATTGTGCATAGATTATAAGCCTTAAGATAAGTTTTCATTATCACTGTCCAAAGTTGACATTTTTTTCCTGTAAAAATTGGAAGTATAGGAGCAGAAAAGGGATTTAAGGATATTGAAAAAAAAAACCTCACAATTTCATAGGTGTTTAAACTATCAAGGGTCTAAGCTCATACACTAACATTCAATAAAAAACTCACAACCCAAAAAATTATCTGATACTATTTCCAAAAAGTAATAACAACTAATTTGAGAGAATTCAACAACTTCTCAAATGAACACACTTCAATTCATCCCAATCAACTAAATATATACAAGAAAAAAATCCTAATAAAATATTGGATCAATACATATCTCAACCTTTTTATTTTCAATAACTAAAATTGTTATTCTTTAATTTCAATAGCAACTTTGACCAAAAGGCGAATAATTTGAAAAAAAATTTAATAATCAAAAATAAAAAACTAATAGATGAAGTGAAATAAAAAAAACTTACTTATCAAAAAATTCTCCTGAAATTGGAGACATATAGTCTCTCCTTTCAAATGTTGTTATCAGGGTTTGTTAGTATTAACATTTTTTTTAATAAAGCTCTTAGAGGGTGAGTTTACCATATGCTTCTTTATGACCATAAGGTCATATTTTCAAGTCACAAAAATAACTTTTTTGTAAAAATATAAAGACAAAATTGTGTACATCATGACTTTCCTAGACCCCTGCAAAGTAAGGAGCATTGTATATTGGATACGTTGACTTTTTAATAAAGCTCCTATTTCATTCTCTGTTATATTTTAATTTTAAGTTTTAACATAAAGCTTTTAGAGAAAATGACCATTTGTATGTCTTGCACCAATGACTATTAATTTACTTCTGTAATTTGCAAATAAAAAAACTTCAATCAGTCAAAAACTAAATTAATAGATCAAATCAAATAAAAAATTCCCAATGTATCAACAGATGTTCTTGAAATAGGATCAGGTTGCTGTGCTTTCAAATGTTATTATCAGGTTTAGTTAGTATTAACATGTTATTGAATAGAGCTCCTAATTCACTCTTTGTTATGTTTTAATTTTAAGTTTAAACATAAAACTTTTAAAGAAAAAGACCATTTGTATTTCATGCACCAAAGATTGGTAAATTACTTCTGCAATTTGTAAGCATCGTGTGGAGCTGTATGGTAGTGTTTTGTATTCATATTTTTCCTTCTCTAATCCTTGTGTTGAAGCCTTGGAAAAACTTAATTGCAGCTCTTTAGTGAAGTCTGGACAAGAAGTATAATCAAAAGGTTATGTCAAGATCCATTGGTGGCTGATGTCCTGGATCGCAAAATCTTTAATTGCTCTTTAGGTCGATTTAGAAGGTGGCCTATCTATTTGTTGTTAGATTTGTCCAGGCTCTGGTTCTGGTTCTGGTTCTGATTCAGGTTCACATGAGTAGAACGTTTCTGTTACAAAAGAATTTTAGAGAATTTGATTGATGTTCAGTCAAATAATACGGGGAGTGATGATTAAAAAGTGAAAGCTACAGACAATATGTAAGGTGGACATCCACGGGCCATATTCATTTAACAAAACATGAATCTCTTTTGAATGTAATAATTATTTTTAAAAAAAGTGGGATAAGACAACAGGCCGCTTGTGCTTTTGACGATTAGCTCAATTACTTTATTTGTGTCATAAGCAAATCCCTTGGTTATGCTTGTCCTCCCTTCTTTATTAGTTAGATCTGAGTCAAGAATAGTAGGTTGAATCAAGAAGTTAGTAACAAGCCAACAATTGGTTTGGCTTGTTATCTGTCATGTGCTTAAGTGCAAAACCCTAGATTTAAAATTTAATAATGGTGAAGTGCCACTGACCTGTGATTTGGTCATTATTACTAGAATCTAAACCTATGTTAACATTGTTACTCTTTATTTGTACAAGTCTTTACCTTTGTTTTCCTTATTTATAAAAATGAACATTGACACATCAAAAGAATTGAAATTAATTTCTATCGTTTATGGAATAATTTTAATATTCATTCACGTAGTAGTTTTTGCTTAGATGAAATCTAATAACAAGGTTAAAAATTAGTTACTTTCTATGTAATGTAATGGTGATAAAGATTGACAAAAACATGGCATTGCACTTAGTGGTAACTGTCCATTTTAGATGGTATTATTATTCACCTATCATCCCTGACAGCCTATGATAAGAAAGATTGACATTGGTGGCGATGTGATTAGAGTGGAACAAAACGATATGATGGTCTATACAAATACGAAAGATTAGACAAAATCATTCAGACTGTGCTAAGAATAAGAATACCCACCAAAAGATAATTGCCATCCCATCATTTTCACCCTAACACTATTGCTTTCCCACCCCATTCCCTGATGATTTAGCGGGGCCCTCTGCCACTGAGAATAAACGAGTTAGCCCACGTGGCTACAGCCCGACACGTTTCCGTTCTTTTTCCTGTTCCAAGTTCCAACTTCAAACCCTCCCTCGCTTCCCCCAATTCGCTAACGGCTATATTGCTTTTGTTTTTTTATATTTAGTTGACTGACTTACTCAAAAGTACTTTTCTGCTTCCACATGGCTGAACTGAATCAGACAGTTGGACTCATTCATTACTTATCACATTAACACTCTCTCCTCTCCTATGGCGTCAATTGTGGGTCCCACTGTCTAATGTAATTTGGCTCCATATCCTTTGACCACCACGTTAGATTTCAACCACCACAAACGGCGGTCCCGCCGGAGGGCCTTCAGTCAGGGAAAAGAAACAAAAACTAAATAAATAGACCCACAAAAGAAATCCAAGTTCTAACAAAACTCGCCTACTGTTACATGAGAATTTTTAAGAGAAAAATTTTGGTTAAAAATGAAGAAAGTGGGAGGTTTGGAGTCATGTTTCGGGTTGTTGGGCCGGCGACGGCTGAGAGGTAGGGTCGGCGGACGACGGGATATCGGGGCCGACACGGCAACCTTCGAGCATGAACACAATGTCGGACATGGTGGGTCGGTCCAGAGGGTCTGGTGCTGTGCAGAGCAGACCAACTTTGACTCCAAGTAAAAATTCTTCCCATTCTGATGACTCGGGGTCAAGCTCCAGCAATCCTGGTTCTAAAAGTTCCGTAATTTGACCCTTTTGAAGCTGTTTCTTGACCCATTTCACTATGTCTTCATCTTGTCCGAACATCACCGGCCTTTTGCCCGTCAGCAGTTCCAGTAGGACAATGCCAAAACTGTAGACATCTGATTCTTTTGTGAGTTCCCCTGTTAGTGCTGCTTCCGGTGAGACGTAACCCAATGTGCCAACTGTGGTTGAACTGGAGGGCTCTGCTGGAGTTGCCACGGTGAGGCGGTCTAGACCGAAATCCGAGAGATGGGCTTCAAAATCTGCATCAAATAGGACGTTCTGTGGCTTGACATCGCCGTGGACCATGTTGGATGTGTGCAGAAATGCTAGTCCACGAGCGATTCCAAGCGCTATTAGGTGGCGCATTGGCCAATTTAGGACATGGCCATCTTGATGGGATGCTTCTTGGAGGAGTGTGGCAAGGTTACCGTTGGGCATGTAGTCATAGACTAGCAGTCTCATATCTGGTGGACCAGCATAGTAGCCTCGAAGAACGGTTAAGTTTCGGTTCTTGACTTTGCTCAGGAATTCAGCTTCTTTTCTGAACATGTTCTCGTCTAGCGATCCATCTGGGAGTCTTCGTATTGATAGCACCATACCGTCATTATAACAAGCCTTGAAAACCAGGCCATACCTTGTCCTGCTAAGCACATTATCTTCGTCAAATTGTCTGGTTGCTTCAAGTGTTTCTGCAACTGTAATCTTGTTGTTAAACATAACAAGCTTCGGAGCTCCATTGTCAGAACTTCCTCTACCCCCACTTGCAGCTGAGCTTGCCCTTGCGGGACTCCGTTTCTTTTCTCCTGCTGCACGTTGTTTCAGCCTCTTGCGCCACCTCAAGAGGCTGAAAACATAGCAGCAGCAGCAAATTGATAGAAGGCAAGCACCACCAATAGCCACAGCAATCAAAAGAATCAACCTTTTCCTTACATCCCTAGCAGCAACACCCACACATTTTCTGTCTAATGGCTTTCCACACAGATCCTGATTATATGCAAATGCTGATGGATTGAATCTTGAACCTAACGTGGCTGGAATTTCACCTTCAAGATTATTCCTTGACACGTTCAAGTATACCAAGCCAGGAATCCGTGCAAGACTAACAGGAATCGCTCCAGTCAAGTTGTTAGACGAGACATCCAGAGATGTCAAGTTGGATAAATTGGATAGCGTATCTGGTATGCTACCTGAAAGATGGTTAGTGTCCACCTGCAATGAAGTTAACGAAGAGCATCTGGAGATGTCTGAAGGGATTTCACCTGATAAATTGTTCCTACCCAGATCAAGCACCTCCAAATGTGTGACATGAGAGAGATCTGCTGGAATTTGACCCATCAAAGAATTTGATCGCAACTCCAGGACTTCGAGATCGGAGCAGTTACCAAGCTCTGGAGGAATGAACCCGGAGATGTGATTGTCGGACAGTGACAGCACAACCAAGGACCTAAGAAATCCAAAAGTTGATGAAATCTGACCAGAAAACGCATTAGAACTGAGATTCAAGTAACGCAAACCAACTAGACTACTGAACCCTTCGTGAACATCCCCACACAAGTTATTCTCCTGCAAAGCAACCACTTGAAGATTTGGCAAGCCAGTAATGGCAGATGGTAGCTCTCCAGACAAATTCTGTTTACTCAAATCAATAGTCCTCAGCCTCAATAAATTTCCCAAACTTGCTGGTATACTTCCTGAAAAAGCGTTCCCACTCAAATTCATCGACATTATCCTACTCAAGTTCCCAATGCCAGCAGGAATTTCGCCAGAGAAACTATTTCCACTCAGATCCAAAACAGTCAAGTTTTTAAACCCCATAAGCTCATCTGGGAAGCTTCCTTGCAGGCCATTGCCTCTCAAACTCAAGCTTTCAAGCTGGGTGAGATTCTGGAAACTTTCGGGAACCAAACCCGAAAACTGATTATCCCCTAGAGACAAGACCTTTAAACCTCTCATACCACCCAAAAACGAGGGGATTTCACCTGTAAAGAGATTGCCTTCAAGATCAAGAACACTCAATGAGCTGCATTGCACAATCTCCGCCGGAACCAGACCATTGAACGAATTGTTAGCCATTTTCAACTCCTCCAACCTCGTCAAGCTCCCAATCTCTCGAGGAATCATGCCGGAAAACAAGTTCCCTGAAATATCCAAAGTTGTCAAAGTAACAACCTTCGTCAACCAACTAGGAAACCCACCCCGTATCTCATTCTGTTGAACATCCAATACCTGCAAGACACTAAAACAAAACTCTGACTCCGGCCCAACAATACCGTCAAACGAATTGAAATCAAGCTGCAAAATCCTTATGGACGGCGAATAAACCGACCCATTACAGAACATGGAAGAAGCAATCGACCCAGATAGCTTGTTGTGCGAAAGCGAAACGACTTGCAGTTTTGGAAGCGCTCCGATTGCCGCCGGAATCACACCTCCCAGGGAGTTACCATTGGCGCTTAAATGAACAAACGAAGAGCAATTAGCAATCGCTGACGGCAAAGTCCCTTCCAACGCATTGTTATCCAGCCAGAGGTACTGCAGACTCTGGAGCTCGCCGAGGCTCTCCGGGATTTCTCCGGAAAACTGGTTGTACGAGAGATTAATAAGCTGGAGCTGGGATAAGTTGGCAATACTTTGTGGGATTGAACCAGAGAATGCATTTCCCGACAAATCAAGATATTGGAGATTCGGAGGAATGCCGTCGGAGATTTCTCCAGAAAGGTGGTTTTGGGCTACATCGAGAATTTGGAGGTTGGTAAGGTTACCCATCTCCGGCGGGAGGTCGCCGGAGAGTGAGTTGTACTGTAAAAAAAGGGCGCGTAAGAGAATGCATTTGGAGAGGGAGGAAGGGATAGTTCCGTTGAATGAATTTGACCTCAGGCTTAACTTACGCAACATGCGCAAGTTAGCCAGCTGGTCACTGAGAGGACCTGCGAGGTGGAGACGAGGGAGGCGGATCTCGGTGACGCGGCGACCGGTGCAGGCGACACCACGCCAGTCGCAGGGGGCGAAGGGGGTGGAGGGGTCCCAGTCGTTTAAGGCCCCGAGTGGGTCTTGGAGATTGAGCTTGAAGGAGATAAGAGCTTCAATCTCCGAGAGGCTGTCATCTTGGGCGGCGAAGGATAACAAGGGTGCACAGAGGCAGAGCACCAGTGCAGGTAAAAATAAAAGAAGAACCTTCATGGTCAAAGAGGAAGGAATGAGTTGAAAAGCGTGTTGTCTATGTGTATTTGATTTACAGAGTTTGGTGGTGGCGTAGGATAAGGGAGGCTGCAGAGGGAGCGTAATGTAGCAGCGAGGAGAAGACAGAGTTGGCAGAGGAAGAGATGATGAAAATGAGAAGAGTAGGGGTAGCCATATGAATATGATGCGCCAGAGTGCGCAATGGTATGCTGCTGCTATGCTGTGAGTTAGGTTGCAGACTGAGAATTGTGTAAGAGAATGAGACCCACACACTAAAAAACACAGCACAGGAACAGAGACTTTCCAAGACCTACACTGGAAAATCTCTCTTATCTTTTATCTTTTTCTCTTTCACTTCAGGTGTCTCTCAGTTTGTTTCCGAAGAGGAAGAGCTCTTTTAAAATGGGGATATGGTATTGATATGTGGGTTGTTGTGCTTTATTGACCTTTCCAGCCCCTCTCTCTCATATGCTGGGAGATGGGATGAATCATTGGGTCCTGTGATCCTGTCCCTGCGTGCGTGGTCTTTTTCCTTTCTTCTTCTTGTGTGTTGATGAGGATTTATTACATATATAATATGTCATCATAGATTTATTCTAATTTGTGAATAGGGCGTCGTTTTAACCCTTCTTTCTGCTTCTCTTTATCCATCCCTTACCCTTCCTGCGTTTCCGACTTCGTGACTGATCCATATCTTCTCTGGTCAAAAAAGAAAAGAAATTAATAACAATAACATTAATAATTTTTTAAAAGGTTGAGTAACTTTTTGGGTTATAATTGTAAAGTGCACAAAAGCTATTAGGTAGCCATCCGTCATTAGATTGTCATCGAACAAAACTAAGGCCCACTAGGGAAGGCTTAAAAGCTTAAAAGGTAAAGTCTTTTAGACGGGCCGCAAATTGCTTTGTTTAGACAGTTGAAAAACTGACGTGCGAACTGATTGGTGGCAAATTTGAATTGATAATTTAGCAGCGGGAGGCTGATTTTATGGGCTAAAACTACAACTTTGAAAAGAGTTTCCAGACATTTCGATAACTTTTAAAAAGGGTGTTATTATGGAAGAGAAATTACTTTGTTGCGTGGATTTATTACCGCCAATGGTGGACCAACCTCCCTAACGTGCAACTTTCTATTCATTTGGCTAGACTGTGCCAAGTGTCACTCTTTAGCTCCAGGACGTAAGGTTCTTCTTTTCTTGTATTAAGATAGAAAACTTGTTATTAAGTATATATACTAAGGACGAGTTGAGATGGACGACCACACAATTCATTTTACTTGTCTATTTAATTTGACACCTTATATCTGTTGATAGAAACAATCCATCCTAACCGTCCCTTTAATCTGATGGTCTATATCTGTTCATAGAATGTTGTGTCGTGCATTCCATTCCGTTCGTCCATTTTATCTCGTCATTGAATGTTGTGCCTTTCTTAATCTATCTCGTTCGTCCATTTTTTTTTGTCATTGAATGTTGTGCCTCAAAGCTTTCTCTATTACTCTCCCTAGAGTTTCGCAATTACTCTGCCTCGAACAGTTCTGGAAAGTTTTCTCTCTCTTTCCTTAGCTCTCCGCCCTTGGCTTCCTTTGCAAAGTTTTCATGCTCGGTGCTGGACGTCTTTCCTACAGGTCAGGTTTTGTTCAACACAAATGGCCTACGGTAAGTTTTAAGTTTTCCTTTATCGTTCTTTTTTCCTTTTTCCTTTATTTTTTGTCGTTGTGTTGTTAAGATCTCTTTTTCTCTCTGTGTTGTGAAGTTTTCGGTTATTTCTTTTGTTTATCTGCAGGTGTTGCAGTTTTTCTCCGTCAGGTGTTTCTCTTTCAACTTTAGTAAGTTTTCGTTCTGTGATAATTTTCCTTTATTTTTTTCTGCCGTTGTGTTGTTAAGTTCTCGATTTTTTCTTCTGTTTCTCTACAGATGTTGTAGTTTTTGTGCCTTTCGAGTTTAGTGTTTCTCTGCAGGTGTCACTTCGGTAAGTTTTAAGTTTTCCTTTATCCTTCTTTTTTCCTTTTTCCTTTATTTTTTGTCTTTTTTCATCGTTGTGTTGTTAACTTCTCTTTTTCTCTCTGTGTTGTGAAGTTCTCCGGTGTCGCAGTTTCTCTCTGACAGGTGTTTCTCTTTCGGCTTTGGTAAGTTTTCGTTCTTTCATAATTTTCCTTTATTTTTTGACCTTTTTTGTCGTTGTGTTGTTAAGTTCTCAGTTTTTTCTTCTGTTTATGCAGATGTTGCAGTTTTTGTGCCTTTCAACTTTGGTGAGTTAAGTTTTCGGTTTTTTCTTCTGTTTCTATGCAGATGTTGCAGTTTTTGTGCCTTTCGACTTTGGTGGGTTTTTTTTCTTTTGTTTCTCTGCAGGTGTTGTAATTTCTCTCCGGCAGGTGTGGTAAGTTTTCGTTTTTGCTTGATTTTGTTTTCCTTTTTGATTTTATGCTTTTTCGTTCGACTTTCATCCAGGTTTTATTCTATGTACAGATGGCATGCGGTTTTGTTCAACACACATGGTCTACAGTTTTGTTTACGAGTTTTACTTTCCTCTGTGTTGTGAAGTTCTCGGTTATTTTTTTTGTTTCTCTGCAGGTGTTGCAGTTTCTCTCCGTCAGGTGTTTCTCTTTCAGCTTTGGTAAGTTTATAGTTTAAATTAAA